>CM038679.1:153294161-153563981 GCA_021605205.1 Aegilops longissima
TAGGGACGCAACAATCCGGGAACATAACACCGATATGACGGAAACTAGGGCGGCAAGAGTGGAACAAAACACGGGCATAAGGCCGAGCCTTCCACCCTTTACCAAATATATAGATGCGTTAATTAAATAAGATATATTGTGATATCCCAACAAGTAAACATGTTCCAACAAGGAACAACATCTCCATGTTCCAACAAGGAACAAACTTCATCTTCACCTGCAACTAACAACGCTATAAGAGGGGCTGAGCAAAGCGGTAACATAGCCAAACAACGGTTTGCTAGGAAGGTTGAAAAGGTTAGAGGTTTGACATGGCAATGAGGGTGGCATGATATAGCAAGTGGTAGGCATCGTAGCATAGGCATAGCAAAAGAGCGAGCATCTAGCAAGCAAAGATAGAAGTGATTTCGAGGGTATGGTCATCTTGCGAAATCCCGCAAGGAAGAAGAACGAATCCATGAAGAAGACAAACGGACGAAGTCGAATGAATCCTCACAACTCCGGAACGAAACCGAAGCTAACGAGAGAAGCAAACCGGAAAGAAGCAAACAACATAGTAAACAACCATCACAAACATGGCATGATGCACAATCAAGTATGATGCATGTCCGGTTTAATTAGCATGGCATGGCAATATGCACAAACAATCCTACAAATTAAGTGGAGCTCAATATGCAACGAATTGCATATTGACGAAACTTCACAACATTTATTTAGTTTGATCTCGGTTAGGTACTCAACAATATTAAATGTTGTTAAACATGGCAAGAGGTGAAGCAATATGAAACTACCTATTTAGGCAAGATTAAATGAGGCCGGAAACAACGAACAACAATTCCGGAAAATCCCCATGAGCATATTATGGATTAGGTACTGATCTGCCCTAAACACAATTTTAATGTTGTTAAACATGCAAAGTAAAGCTACCATGTTAATCTAGGCATTTTTCTACCCCATTTACATATATAATTTAATTAAAATGGAGCTACGGTTATTTAGTTATGAAATAAATCATTTTAGCATGGCATTTAAGCAAATTAATGCAAACAACAATTATAAACATTTAAATGTTGTTATCATGATCTGGATGACATATAAAAGTTTTATGCAATATTATGAAAACGTTATCATGAGCATGATATGAAGCATTATGTCACCGTGGTGGAAGAAAGGGTGCCACGGCAACGAATCCGAAAATGGTGCCACGGCAACATATCGGTTCCGATAACTCGATTGAGATATCGGTACAAAGGAAAGCGTGTGAAGCGAGTCATGCAAGATGGTGGGGTGATCCCGATTCGGTTCCCAGGAACGGTGGCATGGCAAAGAGGGCATCGCAAGGATGATTCGATCACGGTCGGTCATCTCGGTCGTTATACCTTGAAGCGAGCAATCGGACGGGTCGAGTTTCAGAGAGGGAAGTAGACGTTCACGGGTCGTCGAGGGAAGTAGAGGAAGTAGTCGTTCTCGCGATGATCGCTGAGGGAAGTCGTGGTACACGGCGACGGTAGAGGAAGTAGTGTTTCACGTCCGTTTTCGAAGAGGTACTTGACGGGTCCGAATCCTTCGGGTTGTCGTGGTACTTGCGGTCTCGCGATGGTAGTCATTACGGCGAGGGGAACTTCGGGCGTAGTGGAGGTAGACGTTCGCGGTCGTCGTGGGAAGTAGTCGTCGCGCGTTCAGTAGTTGAACTTGCCGCTCGTGGTACACGGGTCTTCGGAGATGGTAGTGGTACATGGGTCTTCGGAGATGTCCGGGGTTGTCGGTAGAGGTACTTGTCACATCGCCGAGCGTAGTCGACCTTGGCAGCTCCGTGTAGTCGAACTCGACGATCCGAGGGGGTACTTGGCGCATCACCGTGTAGTCGTGCGTTTGTTCGGAGAGGATCTTGGCGAAATCCACGAAGCGTCGAAATACAAAAGGGCCTCAGGTCTCGGTGGTCAACGAACGGGAGGCCGACCCGTGGACCTGGCATTTGAATGAATCGGGTCCACGAGGACAAGCGGGCGAGCTGCTGCTGTTGGCTGATGGTAGCCGCGGCCATGGTGGTCACCACGAAGCAGAGGAGACCGGGGCTTGGCGGCGGGATCCCAGCAGCAGAGAGGCGCGGCCACGGCATCGGGCAGGGCCTCCCGAGGTGGGCAGCAGAGGCGACGGGCGGAGCAGAGGGGACGGCTGAGGCGAGGCCGCAGCAACCAAGCGGGCAGGCGGCGGCCCGGCGTGGTGGTCGCGAGGAGGCGATGAGGAGAGGGCCGCAGTGAGATGCGAGGCGGCAGGAGGAAGAGATGGCGGCGGATCCGGCTGAGGGCCGCCGGAGTTGGCCGGGCGCTTGGCCGCAGGGCTCGCTGGAAGGAGGGCACGAGCCTGTGGGAGAAGGAAGGCGAGGACGCGAGGTCGACGGGAAGGTGCAGAGGAGGAGGCGGACATGGCGTGGGGCTCGGCGCAGCTCCTCAGGCGCCCGGCGGCAGGAAGCGGCGACGGGAGGAAGGGGCGGCGCTCCTGGTCGGAGAGGTGCGGGCGGAGGAGGCCACAGGGGGTTCGCCTGGCCTGTGGAGGAGCGGGGGGAGGTTCAGTGGCGAGGCACCAAGGGCGGCGAGGAGGGAGGACGAGGCGGCGAGGGGAGGACGAGGGAGAAGGGATCGGGCAGGGGGCGAGGGATCGGGAAGGAGGCGGGCTGGAGGAAGGGATCGAGCGGGGAGAGAGAGATGCGCTGGGGCTGGGCTAGGGTTAGGCGGCTGGTGGGCCTTGGGCCTCGGGAGAGGTTAGGCCGGCCTGGAGGGAGGCGCTAGGTGGGCCAGGAGCCGGCTGGGCTTGCGGGAGGCTGGCTCTCTCTCACTAAAAAAAAGAAAAGAGAAAAGAAAAGAAACGAAGATTAAGAAAGAAAAGAAAGAGAGGTTAAAAGAAGAGGTTGGACACACGGATAATTTTTCCGGGCTCACAAAAATATGAGGAATTTAACAAAAATGGCCCAAGGATTTTTGGTGGATCTCCGGAAAATGAAGAAATAAAATTGGCAAGGTTTGGAGACCAAACTTGAAGTAGAAAGGGCATTGGAATTTGCAAGTGTGTTATGGTGAATTCCAATTAATGGAATAATTTTTAATATAGCTCCCTAATATCGGGAGGGTAAGTTATAAAGAGAAGTCAACCTTCCCTCGAATTAAATGGATCGAAAAAAATCCATACAATTTATTTAGAAGAGTTTTAAAAAATTAATGAATGATGGCATGATGACATGATGCAATGCAAGAGATGACATGATGAAAGCACACACCAAACAAATCACACGACAAACTGGAAACCACGGAAGGCAAGCTGAAGCTCCGATGCAGGCGTCACAACACTCCACCACTACGAGAGGATCTCGTCCCGAGATCTAGGATGGCACCGGAGAAAAGCGGAAGAGGAAGAGGTAAAACAAAGTTGCTTCTTTGACAAACGAATGAAACCAAAGAACCTTGAGAGGTTGAACAAAATGAAAGAAAGAAAACAACGAAGATGAAGAAAGTTGAAAACACTCTGTTAGAAAAGAGGAACAAGGGATACGACGAGAACCAAGAGGTTTAGTGATAAGATAAATATTGAAACCACTCCGGTTAAATCGATAAGCAAGAAAAAGAACATGATCTTGGCAAAACGAGACGATGGGTCGAAGAGAGCAACATCACAATGCCTCCGGAAACAAATGAAAAAGTGGAATGGAATGGACGAAGGGAAACAAGATCTTGAAAGAGCACGCTTACAAGAAATGTTAGAACAGAGTTGTTGGACTATCGACAACGAAAGGAACAAGCTTGTAGTGGGCTTATGGAACACATCTCAATATTATGAGGTGAGTTTCTGCCACCAACGGAAACAAACGATTGGTTGAGATCAAAGAAGATAAGAGAAACTTCTTCACCGAGATGAGAAGGAGAAAATTGGATCATAGATACGCACCACAAATAGCAACAATCCTTAGGGAAAACTTTAGGTGAAATATAGCCCAAGATAACTCCAATGAAGAGATTGATGGATTTAAAATACCTCATTCTTGACAACATGTGAATCATGAAACACGAACTCAAATTGTCGAGAATGACATAACACCACCTCAAATGATAAGGTAGAACGAATTGCACTTCGGAATGCAAGAAGAAGAATACTTGAACTCCTCAAAACAAAACATGTGTTGAACACCATGCTTATTTTAGAGTATAGCTTGGCGGATCATAACTCCGAGAGAAATCTTGAAGAACAATTGAAGAATGAAAAGAATCCTTGAGGAAGCACCATGTAGAGCCTCCATGATGAACTCCGGTAACGAAAAGGGTGATAGAAAGAAAGAGAAGTTGACAACACAAGGTGAAGCCTTGCAGTGCTAAGATGAAGCTTTAAAATGATATAACCGAGAAAACTTGGAACTCCGGAAAGAAAAGATGAACAAATGAAATCAAGAATTTTGATGATCCTCCGGAATAAGGAATTGAACTTACTCGATGAAACAAGAATAAGAATTACATTATGCTCATCCTTCACCAATTAAATTGATGACAAGCAATGGATTTGGCATACTACTTATTCTCGTAGAAAAGATTAAGATAGATATGGCGCAAACTTGAGAAGGTATTGATGGAACCACCGGTGGGATTGAAACAACGAATAAATTGATGTAATAACAAAGGAAGTGAAATCTTGAACGGACCACCGTAAGAATTGAAAATGAAAGTACCAAAGGCACAATTCACCGGGAAGAATTAGAAAACGAATAAAGATACTTGACAGAATTTAGATACAAGATAACGAAGAGATCCCGAGATGATTACATAATACTTGAATGATGCACTGATATGATTTGGAGAACGAGAGTTGCAAGCTCGAATGAATAATTCTGAGATGATGGCTCCGGAGAATCAAACTGACAGACTCCTGAAATGCTCCGGGTGGGTTAAAAGAATTCTCACAATCGAAAATAATTATGAGAGGATGGCGTCAAGCTAGAACCAAGAATCTTGAAGAGAAAAGAGCGAAATTTAAGAGAAACTCTTCTTCGGTCTTCAAAATTCGAGAATGACGACGAGAAACATCACCATGAATTGTTGAGACACTCCGGAATGAAAATTAGAAAGGTTGAACCAACAATGAAAATAATTTGGAAGATCTTGGAGAAAAAACATTTGACTGATGATAATTCATTCTTACGTCAAACTTTGCAAAGAATTTGAGAATAACTCCGGAAAATTAGAAGAGTCGGGTAAGATCACAGGAAAAGACACGTGGGTTAGGGCCCACTCAAAAGAACCACCGTTGAACAATTGTTTGAAATAGATATTGCACCGGTAGAATTAAATGACTTGAATGAGATAGCATCCTCAAAAGAACTTGAGTGAGTTGAGAATGGAAACTAGAATCTTCTGAGATATCTTCAACACTCGGAACAATTGAATAGCGAAGTGGATGATTAAGAGATGCACCGACATGAGAAAGCATTTGAAATGATGAAAAGAATACGATCAACACTGAAAGCTTGATTTAAATCCACCGAAGAAGAAAATTAGAATGGAACAATGATAAGGTTAAAGCTTCCTTAGCGTCTTCATGAGAAATCACCGGATAAAACATTTAAAGGAAAAGAATGAAGAAACTTCCCTCAATAAAATGGATACTTGATTAAGAAATCTGAGTCCTTGAAGAAAAAGGGTGGAGGGCGGAAAACAAAACAACTTAGGTCGGATGAAACGAACACCATTGAGAAAAAGCTTAGAATTGATCTTGCGAATGTTGGAATGATCGGATTCACTTGAAGAAAGAACACCGGTTGGAAAAGAATTAACATGACAAGCTCGGTGATCAAGAAGGATTAGTATTCACATAGCAATATGAGAACACCAATTAGGAAAGGTATGGAATCAACACTTGGCATTGAAGCAACTTGAATAACACAAAACGGAACAAAACAAAGGATTTGGCTTGCAGAATAAGCGGAACAAATACATATGATAGAGATTTACCCAATCCCATATCATGCATCCGTCGGAAAGATATTCTAGGAGCTACTTGAATTCCCACCTATAAACTCCTGAAACTTTCGGTTATGCAATCTGGTGTTGGGGATACAGGGACACAAAATATATCACCCAAACTAACAATACCTAGATCCATTTGTATCCATCCGTCAACACATAACCAAGAAATCCTCGAAATCGTGTACCTCGACCTTGAAAAACATCCGTTATACAAGTCATGGCAATACTCCCTTTTCGCCACAAGATCTTGGGCTATCGGGGTTATCTCACCAACAAGCGCACAAAAGAGATTTCGATGTCGGTAAAACTCGGTATTCCAGAAGCTGCAACGATAAAATTGTGACGACAACACCTCGGAGCTCAACTCCCGGGACACCGCCACAACCCCTAAATGTCGGGAGGCACCAAGAACAATGTTCTCGTCACAAAACCATCGAACGATTCCAAGATACCAGCGTGATCCTAAAAAAAATTTAGTGAAATTTGAGGAGAGAAAAGTCAAAACTCTCGTCGGGATACCTCACCGAGCGACGAAGGAACCGAGGAGTAAAAAATCCTACTCTCCGATATATATAATCCTAAGACTCAAAACATTTTCCGTTCTAGACTCAACAACGTCAACAAACAATCAAGCGGGGGCTCCTAAGTCGGGAAGGCTCGATTACCAACATTACGCCCTCGATGCGGCTATATCTCCCACGTGTCGAAGCACGACTTAGAGGCATAACCGCATTGAAAGCAATGTCGCAAGTGAGGTAATCTTCACACAACCCATGTAATACATAAGGAAAAGAGATACATAGTTGGCTTACAATCGCCACTTCACACAATACATGAGTAAAACATTACATCATACAGATACAATCAAGGTCCACCACGGAACCAAAATAAAAGAAGACTACCCCAAATGCTACACAGATCCCCGATCGTCCCAACTGGCTCCACTCTGATCTCTGAAATAAAACAACACAATGAACAAGATCTTCATCGAGCTCCTCCTTGAGCTCGGTGCATCACCTGCACGGTTTCATCGGCACCGCAAACTGGTTTTGAAGTATCTCATGAGTCACGGGACTCAACAATCTCACACCCGCGAGATCAAGACTATTTAAGCTTAAAGGTAGGACAGGGTAGTGAGGTGGAGCTGCAGCAAGCGACTAGCATATATGGTGGCTAACATACGCAAATGAGAGCGAGAAGAGAAGGCAAAAGCACGGTCGAACAACTATGATCAAGAAGTGATCCACGAAACTACTTACGTCAAACATAACTCCAACACCGTGTTCACTTCCGGACTCCGCGAGAAGAGACCATCACGTTACACACGCCGTTGGTGTATTTTAATTAAGATCAACGGGTTTTCTACAACCGACATTAACAAATTCCCATCTGCCACATAACATGCGGGCACGGCTTTGAAAGTTCAAAACCCTGCAGGGTGTCCCAACTTAGCCCATGATAAGCTCTCGCGATCAACGAAGGATATTCCTTCTCCCCGAAGACCCGATCAGTCTCGAATCCGGCTACAAGACATTCCACAGCAATAAAACAAGACCAGCAAAGCCGCCCGGATGTGCCGACAAATCTCGATAGGAGTCGCACGTACCTCGGTCTCGTGGCACACCGGATGAGCAGACGTCGGGTTGGCATAAACCTTGGTTGCCCAGGGGCGCCGGACATCGCTTCGGTTTGGACCAGCACTCGAAGGAGAACTGGCCCGGGGCTAAAATAAAGATGACCCTCGGCTCCGAAACCCAAGGAAAAGGTTATAGGTGAGGCAAATGGTAAAACCAATGTTGGGCCTTGCTGGAAAAGTCTTATTCAAAGCGAACTGTCAAGGGGGTCCCATAAATCACCCGACCGCGTTAGGGACGCAACAATCCGGGAACATAACACCGATATGACGGAAACTAGGGCGGCAAGAGTGGAACAAAACACCAGGCATAAGGCCGAGCCTTCCACCCTTTACCAAATATATAGATGCGTTAATTAAATAAGATATATTGTGATATCCCAACAAGTAAACATGTTCCAACAAGGAACAACATCTCCATGTTCCAACAAGGAACAAACTTCATCTTCACCTGCAACTAACAACGCTATAAGAGGGGCTGAGCAAAGCGGTAACATAGCCAAACAACGGTTTGCTAGGAAGGTTGAAAAGGTTAGAGGTTTGACATGGCAATGAGGGTGGCATGATATAGCAAGTGGTAGGCATCGTAGCATAGGCATAGCAAAAGAGCGAGCATCTAGCAAGCAAAGATAGAAGTGATTTCGAGGGTATGGTCATCTTGCCGAAATCCCGCAAGGAAGAAGAACGAATCCATGAAGAAGACAAACGGACGAAGTCGAATGAATCCTCACAACTCCGAACGAAACGAAGCTAACGAGAGAAGCAAACCGGAAAGAAGCAAACAACATAGTAAACAACCATCACAAACATGGCATGATGCACAATCAAGTATGATGCATGTCCGTTTAATTAGCATGGCATGGCAATATGCACAAACAATCCTACAAATTAGTGGAGCTCAATATGCAACGAATTGCATATTGATGAAACTTCACAACATTTATTTAGTTTGATCTCGGTTAGGTACTCAACAATATTAAATGTTGTTAAACATGGCAAGAGGTGAAGCAATATGAAACTACCTATTTAGGCAAGATTAAATGAGGCGGAAACAACGAACAACAATTAGGAAAATCCCCATGAGCATATTATGGATTAGGTACTGATCTGCCCTAAACACAATTTTAATGTTGTTAAACATGCAAAGTAAAGCTACCATGTTAATCTAGGCATTTTCTACCCCATTTACATATATAATTTAATTAAAATGGAGCTACGGTTATTTAGTTATGAAATAAATCATTTTAGCATGGCATTTAAGCAAATTAATGCAAACAACAATTATAAACATTTAAATGTTGTTATCATGATGCGGATGACATATAAAAGTTTTATGCAATATTATGAAAACGTTATCATGAGCATGATATGAAGCATTATGTCACCGTGGTGGAAGAAAGGGGTGCCACGGCAACGAATCCGAAAATGGTGCCACGGCAACATATCGGTTCCGATAACTCGATTGAGATATCGGTACAAAGGAAAGCGTGTGAAGCGAGTCATGCAAGATGGTGGGTGATCCCGGATTCCGGGTTCCCACGGAACGGTGGCATGGCAAAAGAGGGGCATCGCAAGGATGATTCGATCACGGTCGGTCATCTCGGTCGTTATACCTTCGGAGCGAGCAATCGGGACGGGTCGAGTTTCAGAGAGGGAAGTAGACGTTCACGGTCGTCGAGGGAAGTAGAGGAAGTAGTCGTTCTCGCGATGATCGCTGAGGGAAGTCGTGGTACACGGCGACGGTAGAGGAAGTAGTGTTTCACGTCCGTTTGAAGAGGTACTTGACGGGTCCGAATCCCTTCGGGGTTGTCGTGGTACTTGCGGTCTCGCGATGGTAGTCGTACACGGCGTAGGGGAACTCGGGCGTAGTGGAGGTAGACGTTCGCGGGTCGTCGTGGGAAGTAGTCGACGCGTTCAGTAGTTGAACTTGCCGCTCGTGGTACACGGGTCTTCGGAGATGGTAGTGGTACATGGGTCTTCGGAGATGTCCGGGGTTGTCGGTAGAGGTACTTGTCACATCGCCGAGCGTAGTCGACCTTGGCAGCTCCGTGTAGTCGAACTCGACGATCCGAGGGGGTACTTGGCGCATCACCGTGTAGTCGGCGTTTGTTCGGAGAGGATCTTGGCGAAATCCACAAGCGTCGAAATACAAAAGGGCCTCGGTCTCGGTGGTCAACGAACGGGAGGCCGACCCGTGGACCTGGCATTTGAATGAATCGGGTCCACGAGGACAAGCGGGCGAGCTGCTGCTGTTGGCTGATGGTAGCCGCGGCCATGGTGGTCACCACGAAGCAGAGGAGACCGGGGCTTGGCGGCGGGATCCCAGCAGCAGAGAGGCGCGGCCACGGCATCGGGCAGGGCCTCCCGAGGTGGGCAGCAGAGGCGACGGGCGGAGCAGAGGGGACGGCTGGGGCGAGGCCGCAGGCAACCGGCGGGGCAGGCGGCGAAGCCAGCGTGGTGGTCGCGAGGAGGCGACGAGGAGAGGGCCGCAGTGAGATCTGGCGGCAGGAGGAAGAGATGGCGGCGGATCCGGCTGAGGGCCGCCGGAGTTGGCGGGCGCGGGCCGCAGGCTCGCTGGAAGGAGAACGACGCACGCTGGGAGAAGGAAGGCGAGGGCGAGGTCGACGGGAAGGTGCAGAGGAGGAGGCGGACATGGCGTGGGGCTCGCGCAGCTCCTCAGGCGCCGTGGCAGAAGCGGCGACGGGAGGAAGGGCGCGGCGCTCCTGGTCGGAGAGGTGCGGCGGAGGAGGCCACCGGGGGGTCCGGCCTGGCCGCGCGGAGGAGCGGCGGGGAGGTTCTGGTGGCGAGGCACCAAGGGCGGCGAGGAGGGAGGACGAGAGGCGGCGAGGGGAGGACGAGGGGAGAAGGGGATCGGGCGCAGGGGGGCGAGGGGATCGGGAAGGAGACGGCGCTGGAGGAAGGGATCGAGCAGGGAGAGAGAGATGCGCTGGGGCTGGGCTAGGGTTAGGCGGCTGGTGGGCCTTGGGCCTCGGGAGAGGTTAGGCCGGCCTGGAGGGAGGCGCTAGGTGGGCCAGGAGCCGGCTGGGCTTGCGGGAGGCTGGCTCTCTCTCACTAAAAAAAAGAAAAGAGAAAAGAAAAGAAACGAAGATTAAGAAAGAAAAGAAAGAGAGGTTAAAAGAAGAGGAGGTTGGACACGGATAATTTTTCCGGGCTCACAAAAATATGAGGAATTTAACAAAAATGGCCCAAGGATTTTTGGTGGATCTCCGGAAAATGAAGAAATAAAATTGGCAAGGTTTGGAGACCAAACTTGAAGTAGAAAGGGCATTGGAATTTGCAAGTGTGTTATGGTGAATTCCAATTAATGGAATAATTTTTAATATAGCTCCCTAATATCGGGAGGGTAAGTTATAAAGAGAAGTCAACCTTCCCTCGAATTAAATGGATCGAAAAAAATCCATACAATTTATTTAGAAGAGTTTTAAAAATTAATGAATGATGGCATGATGACATGATGCAATGCAAGAGATGACATGATGAAAGCACACACCAAACAAATCACACGACAAACTGGAAACCACGGAAGGCAAGCTGAAGCTCCGGTGCAGGCGCCACAACACTCCACCACTACGAGAGGATCTCGCCCCGAGATCTAGGATGGCACCGGAGAAAAGCGGAAGAGGAAGAGGTAAAACAAAGTTGCTTCTTTGACAAGCGAATGAAACCAAAGAACCTTGAGAGGTTGAACAAAATGAAAGAAAGAAAACAACGAAGATGAAGAAAGTTGAAAACACTCTGTTAGAAAAGAGGAACAAGGGATCTGACGAGAACCAAGAGGTTTAGTGATAAGATAAATATTGAAACCACTCGGTTAAATCGATAAGCAAGAAAAAGAACATGATCTTGGCAAAACGAGACGATGGGTCGAAGAGAGCAACATCACAATGCCTCCGGAAACAAATGAAAAAGTGGAATGGAATGGACGAAGGGAAACAAGATCTTGAAAGAGCACGCTTACAAGAAATGTTAGAACGGAGTTGTTGGACTATCGACAACGAAAGGAACAAGCTTGTAGTGGGCTTATGGAACACATCTCAATATTATGAGGTGAGTTTCTGCCACCAACGGAAACAAACGATTGGTTGAGATCAAAGAAGATAAGAGAAACTTCTTCACCGAGATGAGAAGGAGAAAATTGGATCATAGATACGCACCACAAATAGCAACAATCCTTAGGGAAAACTTTAGGTGAAATATAGCCCAAGATAACTCCAATGAAGAGATTGATGGATTTAAAATACCTCATTCTTGACAACATGTGAATCATGAAACACGAACTCAAATTGTCGAGAATGACATAACACCACCTCAAATGATAAGGTAGAACGAATTGCACTTGAATGCAAGAAGAGAATACTTGAACTCCTCAAAACAAAACATGTGTTGAACACCATGCTTATTTTAGAGTATAGCTTGGCGGATCATAACTCCGAGAGAAATCTTGAAGAACAATTGAAGAATGAAAAGAATCCTTGAGGAAGCACCATGTAGAGCCTCCATGATGAACTCCGGTAACGAAAAGGGTGATAGAAAGAAAGAGAAGTTGACAACACAAGGTGAAGCCTTGCAGTGCTAAGATGAAGCTTTAAAATGATATAACCGAGAAAACTTGGAACTCCGGAAAGAAAAGATGAACAAATGAAATCAAGAATTTTGATGATCCTCCGGAATAAGGAATTGAACTTACTCGATGAAACAAGAATAAGAATTACATTATGCTCATCCTTCACCAATTAAATTGATGACAAGCAATGGATTTGGCATACTACTTATTCTCGTAGAAAAGATTAAGATAGATATGGCGCAAACTTGAGAAGGTATTGATGGAACCACCGGTGGGATTGAAACAACGAATAAATTGATGTAATAACAAAGGAAGTGAAATCTTGAACGGACCACCGTAAGAATTGAAAATGAAAGTACCAAAGGCACAATTCACCGGGAAGAATTAGAAAACGAATAAAGATACTTGACAGAATTTAGATACAAGATAACGAAGAGATCCCGAGATGATTACATAATACTTGAATGATGCACTGATATGATTTGGAGAACGAGAGTTGCAAGCTCGAATGAATAATTCTGAGATGATGGCTCCGGAGAATCAAACTGACAGACTCCTGAAATGCTCCGGGTGGGTTAAAAGAATTCTCACAATCGAAAATAATTATGAGAGGATGGCGTCAAGCTAGAACCAAGAATCTTGAAGAGAAAAGAGCGAAATTTAAGAGAAACTCTTCTTCGGTCTTCAAAATTCGAGAATGACGACGAGAAACATCACCATGAATTGTTGAGACACTCCGGAATGAAAATTAGAAAGGTTGAACCAACAATGAAAATAATTTGGAAGATCTTGGAGAAAAAACATTTGACTGATGATAATTCATTCTTACGTCAAACTTTGCAAAGAATTTGAGAATAACTCCGGAAAATTAGAAGAGTCAGGTAAGATCCTGGGAAAAGACCTGTGGGTTAGGGCCCACTCAAAAGAACCACCGTTGAACAATTGTTTGAAATAGATATTGCACCGGTAGAATTAAATGACTTGAATGAGATAGCATCCTCAAAAGAACTTGAGTGAGTTGAGAATGGAAACTAGAATCTTCTGAGATATCTTCAACACTCCGGAACAATTGAATAGCGAGAAGTGGATGATTAAGAGATGCACCGACATGAGAAAGCATTTGAAATGATGAAAAGAATACGATCAACACTGAAAGCTTGATTTAAATCCACCGAAGAAGAAAATTAGAATGGAACAATGATAAGGTTAAAGCTTCCTTAGCGTCTTCATGAGAAATCACCGGATAAAACATTTAAAGGAAAAGAATGAAGAAACTTCCCTCAATAAAATGGATACTTGATTAAGAAATCTGAGTCCTTGAAGAAAAAGGGGTGGGAGGGCGGGAAAACAAAACAACTTAGGTCGGATGAAACGAACACCATTGAGAAAAAGCTTAGAATTGATCTTGCGAATGTTGGAATGATCGGATTCACTTGAAGAGAAGCACGCCGGTTGGAAAAGAATTAACATGACAAGCTCAGTGATCAAGAAGGATTAGTATTCACATAGCAATATGAGAACACCAATTAGGAAAGGTATGGAATCAACACTTGGCATTGAAGCAACTTGAATAACACAAAACGGAACAAAAACAAAGGATTTGGCTTGCAGAATAAGCCGGAACAAATACATATGATAGAGATTTACCCAATCCCATATCATGCATCTGTCGGAAAGATATTCTAGGAGCTACTTGAATTCCCACCTATAAACTCCGAAACTTTCGGTTATGCAATCTGGTGTTGGGGATACAGGGACACAAAATATATCACCCAAACTAACAATACCTAGATCCAATTGTATCCATCCGTCAACACATAACCAAGAAATCCTCGAAATCGTGTACCTCGACCTTGAAAAACATCCGTTATACAAGTCATGGCAATACTCCCTTTTCGCCACAATCTCGGGCTATCGGGGTTATCTCACCAACAACTGCACAAAAGAGATTTCGATGTCGGTAAAACTCGGTATTCCAGAATCTGCAACGATAAAATTGTGACGACAACACCTCGGAGCTCAACTCCCGGGACACCGCCACAACCCCTAAATGTCGGGAGGCACCAAGAACAATGTTCTCGTCACAAAACCATCGAACGATTCCAAGATACCAGCGTGATCCTAAAAAAAATTTAGTGAAATTTGAGGAGAGAAAAGTCAAAACTCTACGTCGGGATACCTCACCAGAGCGACGAAGGAACCGAGGAGTAAAAGAATCCTACTCTCCGATATATATAATCCTAAGACTCAAAACATTTTCCGTTCTAGACTCAACAACGTCGACAAACAATCAAGTAGGGGCTCCTAAGTCGGGAAGGCTCGATTACCAACATTACGCCCTCGATGCGGCTATTTCTCCCACGTGTCGAAGCACGACTTAGAGGCATAACCGCATTGAAAGCAATGTCGCAAGTGAGGTAATCTTCACACAACCCATGTAATACATAAGGAAAGAGATACATAGTTGGCTTACAATCGCCACTTCACACAATACATGAGTAAAACATTACATCATACAGATACAATCAAGGTCCGCCACGGAACCAAAATAAAAGAAGACTACCCCAAATGCTACAGATCCCCGATCGTCCCAACTGGCTCCACTCTGATCTCTGAAATAAAACAACACAATGAACAAGATCTTCATCGAGCTCCTCCTTGAGCTCAGGTGCATCACCTGCACGGTTTCATCGGCACCGCAAACTGGTTTTGAAGTATCACGTGAGTCACGGGACTCAGCAATCTCACACCAGCGAGATCAAGACTATTTAAGCTTAAAGGTAGGACAGGGTAGTGAGGTGGAGCTGCAGCAAGCGACTAGCATATATGGTGGCTAACATACGCAAATGAGAGCGAGAAGAGAAGGCAAAAGCACGGTCGAACAACTATGATCAAGAAGTGATCCCGAAACTACTTACGTCAAACATAACTCCAACACGTGTTCACTTCCCGGACTCCGAGAAGAGACCATCACGTTACACACGCGTTGGTGTATTTTAATTAAGATCAACCGGGTTTTCTACAACGGACATTAACAAATTCCCATCTGCCACATAACCGCGGGCACGGCTTTGAAAGTTCAAAACCTGCAGGGTGTCCCAACAGCCCATGATAAGCTCTCGCGATCAACGAAGGATATTCCTTCTCCCGGAAGACCCGATCAGTCTCGGAATCCGGCTACAAGACATTCCACAGCAATAAAACAAGACCAGCAAAGCCGCCGGATGTGCCGACAAATCTGATAGGAGTCGCACGTACCTCGGTCTCGTGGCACACCGGATGAGCCAGACGTCGGGTTGGCATAAACCCTGGTTGCCGGGCGCCGGACATCGCTTCGGTTTGGACCAGCACTCGAAGGAGAACCGCCCGGGGCTAAAATAAAGATGACCCTCGGGCTCCGAAACCCAAGGGAAAAGGGTATAGGTGAGGCAAATGGTAAAACCAATGTTGGGCCTTGCTGGAAAAGTCTTATTCAAAGCGAACTGTCAAGGGGTCCCATAAATCACCCGACCGCGTTAGGGACGCAACAATCCGGGAACATAACACCGATATGACGGAAACTAGGGCGGCAAGAGTGGAACAAAACACTGCATAAGGCCGAGCCTTCCACCCTTTACCAAATATATAGATGCGTTAATTAAATAAGATATATTGTGATATCCCAACAAGTAAACATGTTCCAACAAGGAACAACATCTCCATGTTCAACAAGGAACAAACTTCATCTTCACCTGCAACTAACAACGCTATAAGAGGGCTGAGCAAAGCGGTAACATAGCCAAACAACGGTTTGCTAGGAAGGTTGAAAAGGTTAGAGGTTTGACATGGCAATGAGGGTGGCATGATATAGCAAGTGGTAGGCATCGTAGCATAGGCATAGCAAAAGAGCGAGCATCTAGCAAGCAAAGATAGAAGTGATTTCGAGGGTATGGTCATCTTGCCTGAAATCCCGCAAGGAAGAAGAACGAATCCATGAAGAAGACAAACGGACGAAGTCGAATGAATCCTCACAACTCCGGAACGAAACCGAAGCTAACGAGAGAAGCAAACCGGAAAGAAGCAAACAACATAGTAAACAACCATCACAAACATGGCATGATGCACAATCAAGTATGATGCATGTCCGGTTTAATTAGCATGGCATGGCAATATGCACAAACAATCCTACAAATTAAGTGGAGCTCAATATGCAACGAATTGCATATTGACGAAACTTCACAACATTTATTTAGTTTGATCTCGGTTAGGTACTCAACAATATTAAATGTTGTTAAACATGGCAAGAGGTGAAGCAATATGAAACTACCTATTTAGGCAAGATTAAATGAGGCCGGAAACAACGAACAACAATTCCGGAAAATCCCCATGAGCATATTATGGATTAGGTACTGATCTGCCCTAAACACAATTTTAATGTTGTTAAACATGCAAAGTAAAGCTACCATGTTAATCTAGGCATTTTTCTACCCCATTTACATATATAATTTAATTAAAATGGAGCTACGGTTATTTAGTTATGAAATAAATCATTTTAGCATGGCATTTAAGCAAATTAATGCAAACAACAATTATAAACATTTAAATGTTGTTATCATGATGCGGATGACATATAAAAGTTTTATGCAATATTATGAAAACGTTATCATGAGCATGATATGAAGCATTATGTCACCGTGGTGGAAGAAAGGGGTGCCACGGCAACGAATCCGAAAATGGTGCCACGGCAACATATCGGTTCCGATAACTCGATTGAGATATCGGTACAAAGGAAAGCGTGTGAAGCGAGTCATGCAAGATGGTGGGTGATCCAGATTCCGGGTTCCCACGGAACGGTGGCATGGCAAAGAGGGCATCGCAAGGATGATTCGATCACGGTCGGTCATCTCGGTCGTTATACCTTCGAAGCGAGCAATCGGGACGGGTCGAGTTTCGTAGAGGGAAGTAGACGTTCACGGGTCGTCGAGGGAAGTAGAGGAAGTAGTCGTTCTCGCGATGATCGCTGAGGGAAGTCGTGGTACACGGCGACGGTAGAGGAAGTAGTGTTTCACGTCCGTTTTCGAAGAGGTACTTGACGGGTCCGAATCCCTTCGGGGTTGTCGTGGTACTTGCGGTCTCGCGATGGTAGTCGTACACGGCGTAGGGGAACTCGGGCGTAGTGGAGGTAGACGTTCGCGGGTCGTCGTGGGAAGTAGTCATACGCGTTTCGTAGTTGAACTTGCCGCTCGTGGTACACGGGTCTTCGGAGATGGTAGTGGTACATGGGTCTTCGGAGATGTCCGGGGTTGTCGGTAGAGGTACTTGTCACATCGCCGAGCGTAGTCGACCTTGGCAGCTCCGTGTAGTCGAACTCGACGATCCGAGGGGGTACTTGGCGCATCACCGTGTAGTCGTGCGTTTGTTCGGAGAGGATCTTGGCGAAATCCACGAAGCGTCGAAATACAAAAGGGCCTCAGGTCTCGGTGGTCAACGAACGGGAGGCCGACCCGTGGACCTGGCATTTGAATGAATCGGGTCCACGAGGACAAGCGGGCGAGCTGCTGCTGTTGGCTGATGGTAGCCGCGGCCATGGTGGTCTCCACGAAGCAGAGGAGACCGGGGCTTGGCGGCGGGATCCCAGCAGCAGAGAGGCGCGGCCACGGCATCGGGTAGGGCCTCCCGAGGTGGGCAGCAGAGGCGACGGGCGGAGCAGAGGGGACGGCTGGGGCGAGGCCGCAGGCAACCGGGCGGGGCAGGCGGCCAGCGGGCGTGGTGGTCGCGAGGAGGCGACGAGGAGAGGGCCGCAGTGAGATCGAGGCGGCGGGGAGGAAGAGATGGCGGATCCGGCTGAGGGCCGCCGGAGTTGGCCGGGCGCGGGCCGCATGAGGCTCGCTGGAAGGAGGGCACAGCAGCACGCTGGAGAAGGAAGGCGAGGACGCGAGGTCGACGGGAAGGTCTGAGGAGGAGGCGGACATGGCGTGGGGCTCGGCGCAGCTCCTCAGGCGCCCGGCAGAAGAAGCGGCGACGGGAGGAAGGGCGCTGGCGCCCTGGTCGGAGAGGTCTGTGGAGGAGGCCACCGGGGTCCGCCTGGCCGCGTGGAGGAGCGAAGGGGAGGTTCAGTGGCGAGGCACCAAGGGCGGCGAGGAGGGAGGACGAGAGGCGGCGAGGGGAGGACGAGGGAGAAGGGATCGGGCTTGAGGGGGGCGAGGGATCGGGAAGGAGGCGGCACTGGAGGAAGGGATCGAGCGGGGGAGAGAGAGATGCTGGGCTGGGCTAGGGTTAAGCGGCTGGTGGGCCTTGGGCCTCGGGAGAGGTTAGGCCGGCCCTGGAGGAGGCGCTAGGTGGGCCAGGAGCCGGCTGGGCTTATGGGAGGCTGGCTCTCTCTCACTAAAAAAAAGAAAAGAGAAAAGAAAAGAAACGAAGATTAAGAAAGAAAAGAAAGAGAGGTTAAAAGAAGAGGTTGGACACACGGATAATTTTTCAGGGCTCACAAAAATATGAGGAATTTAACAAAAATGGCCAAAGGATTTTTGGTGGATCTCCGGAAAATGAAGAAATAAAATTGGCAAGGTTTGGAGACCAAACTTGAAGTAGAAAGGGCATTGGAATTTGCAAGTGTGTTATGGTGAATTCCAATTAATGGAATAATTTTTAATATAGCTCCCTAATATCGGGAGGGTAAGTTATAAAGAGAAGTCAACCTTCCCTCGAATTAAATGGATCGAAAAAAATCCATACAATTTATTTAGAAGAGTTTTAAAAAATTAATGAATGATGGCATGATGACATGATGCAATGCAAGAGATGACATGATGAAAGCACACACCAAACAAATCACACGACAAACTCGGAAACCCTGGAAGGCAACTGAAGCTCCGGTCTGGGGCGTCACAGTGATGCTGAAATCGACGAAGGTAGAAATCAAGAAAAACATCAATTGTTGATGGTTGACAAGACCACTAGTTTCAAGAAAAGGGCAAAGGGAAGAAGGGGAACTTCAAGAAGAATGGCAAGCGAGTTACTGCTCAAGTGAAGAAGCCCAAGTCTGGACCTAAGCCTGAGACTAAGTGCTTCTACTGCAAAGGGACTGGTCACTAGAAGTGGAACTGCCCTAGATACTTGGCGGATAAGAAGGATGGCATAGTGAACAAAGGTATATATGATATACATGTTATTGACGTGTACCTTACTAGTGTTTATTGCAAACCCTTAGTATTTGATACTAGTTCAGTTGCTAAGATTAGTAACTCGAAACGGGAGTTGTAGAATGAACAGAGACTAGTTAAGGGTGTAGTGACGATGTGTGTTGGAAGTGGTTCCAAGATTGATATGATCATCATCGCACACTCCCTATACTTTCGGGATTAGTGTTGAACCTAAATAAGTGTTATTTGGTGTTTGCGTTGAGCATGAATATGATTTGATCATGTTTATTGCAATACGGTTATTCATTTAAGAGAATAATTGTTGTTCTATTTACATGAATAAAACCTTCAATGGTCATACACCCAATGAAGATGGTTTGTTGGATCTCGATCGTAGTGATACACATATTCATAACATTGAAGCCAAAAGTTGCAAAGTTAATAATGATAGTGCAACTTATGTGTGGCACTGCCGTTTAGGTTATATTGGTGTAAAGCGCATGAAGAAACTCCATGCTGATGGGCTTTTGGAATCACTTGATGCTTGCAAACCATGCCTTATGGGCAAGATGACTAAGACTCCGTTCTACGGAACAATGGAGCGAGCAACTGACTTATTGGAAATAATACATACTGATGTATGCGATCCGATAAGCGTTGAGGCTCGCGACAGGTATCGTTATTTTCTGACGTTCACAGATGATTTGAGTAGATATGGGTATATCTACTTGATGAAATATAAGTCTGAAACATTTGAAAAGTTCATATAATTTCAGAGTGAAGTGGAAAATCATCGTAACAAGAAAATAAAGTTTCTACGATCTGACCGTGGAGGAGAATATTTGAGTTACGAGTTTGGTCTTCATTTGAAACAATGCGGAATAGTTTTCGCAACTCACGCCACCTGGAACACCACAACATAATGGTGTGTCCGAACGTCATAACCGTACTTTATTGGATATAGTGCAATCTATGATGTTTCTTACCACTAACATTTTGGGGTTATGCATTAGAGATAGCTGCATTCACGTCAAATAGGGCACCATCTAAATCCGTTGAGACGACACTATATGAACTGTGGTTTGGCAAGAAACCAAAATTGTCGTTTCTTAAAGTTTGGGTTGCGATACTTATGTGAAAAAGTTTCATCCTGATAAGCTCAAACCCAAAATCGGAAACATGTGTCTTCATAGGATACCCAAAGGAGACTCTTGGGTAAACCTTCTATCACAGATCCGAAGGCAAGACATTCGTTGCTAAGAATGGATCCTTTCTAGAGAAGGAGTTTCTCTCGAAAGAAGTGAGTGGGAGGAAAGTAGAACTTGGTGAGGTATCTGTACCTACTCCCTTATTGGAAAGTATTTCATCACAGAAATCTGTTCCTCTGACTCCTACACCAATTAGTGAGGAAGCTAATGATGATGATCATGTAACTTCAGATCAAGTTGCTACCGAACCTTATAGGTCAACCAGAGTGAGGTCTGCACCAGAGTGGTACGGTAATCCTGTTCTGGAGGTCATGTTACTTGACCATGACAAACCTACGAACTATGAGGAAGCGATGATGAGCCCAGTTTCCGTGAAATGGCTTGAGGACATGAAATTTGAGATGGGATCCATGTATGAGAACAAAGTGTGGACTTTGGTTGACTTGCCCGATGATCGGCAAGCCATAGAAAATAAATGGATCTTCAAGAGGAATATAGACACTGATAGTAGTGTTACTATCTAAAAAGCTAGACTTGTCGCAAAAGGTTTTTGACAAAGTTCAAGGTGTTGACTATGATGAGATTTTTTCACTCGTAGCGATGCTTAAGTCTGTCCGAATCATGTTAGAAAATTTTCACATTTTATGAAATCTGGAAAATGGATATCAAAACTACATTCCTTAATGGATTTCTTAAAGAAGAGTTGTATATGATGCAACCAGAAAGTTTTGTCGATCCTAAAAGTGCTAACAAAATGTGGAAGCTCCAGCGATCCATCTATGGACTGGTGCAAGCATCTCGGAGTTGGAATATACGCTTTGATGAGTTGATCAAAGCATATAGTTTTATACAGACTTGCGGTGAAGCCTGTATTTATAAGAAAGTGAGTGGGAGCACTACATCATTTCTGATAAATATATGTGAATGACATATTGTTGATCGGAAATAATGTAGAATTTTCTGGAAAGCATAAAGGAGTATTTGAAAGGAGTTTTTTCAAAGAAAGACCTCGGTGAAGCTGCTTACATATTGAGCATCAAGATCTATGGAGATAGATCAAGACGCTTGATAAGTTTTTTCAATGAGTACATACCTTGACAAGATTTTGAAGTAGTTCAAAATGGAACAGTCAAAGAAATAGTTCTTGCCTGTGTTACAAGGTGTGAAATTGAGTAAGACTCAAAGCCCGACCACGGCAGAAGATAGAAAGAGAATGAAAGTCATTCCCTATGCCTTAGCCATAGGTTCTACAAAGTATGCCATGTTGTGTACCAGATCTATTGTATACCCTACCACTGAGTTTGGCAAGGGAGTACAATAGTGATCTAGGAGTAGATCACTAGACAGCGGTCAAAATTATCCTTAGTGGAATAAGGATATGTTTCTCGATTATCGAGGTGACAAAAGGTTCGTCGTAAAGGGTTACGTCGATGCAAGTTTTTGACACTGATCTAGATGACTCTAAGTCTCATTCTGGATACATATTGAAAGTGGGAGCTATTAGCTAGAGTTTTTCCGTGCAGAGCATTGTAGACATAGAATTTGCAAAATACTTACGGATCTGAATGTGACAGACCCGTTGACTAAAATTATCTCACAAGCAAAACATGATCACACCTTAGTACTCTTTGGGTGTTAATCACATAGCGATGTGAACTAGATTACTGACTCTAGTAAACCCTTTGGGTGTTGGTCACATATCGATGTGAACTATGGGTGTTAACCACATAAAGATGTGAACTATTGATGTTAAATCACATGGCGATGTGAACTAGATTATTGACTCTAGTGTAAGTGGGAGACTGAAGGAAATATGCCCTAGAGGCAATAATAAAGTTATTATTTATTTCCTTATATCATGATAAATGTTTATTATTCATGCTAGAATTGTATTAACCGGAAACATGATACATGTGTGAATACATAGACAAACAGAGTGTCACTAGTATGCCTCTACTTGACTTGCTCGTTGATCAAAGATGGTAATGTTTCCTAGCCATAGACATGAGTTGTCATTTGATTAACATGAATTGTATTAGGATTTGTCACTCCGATTGTCGGAGAGGTATCTCTGGGCCCTCTCGGTAATGCACATCACTATAAGCCTTGCAAGCAATGTGACTAATGAGTTAGTTGCGAGATGATGCATTACGGAACGAGTAAAGAGACTTGTCGGTAATGAGATTGAACTAGGTATTGAGATACCGACGACCGAATCTCGGACAAGTAACATAACGATGACAAAGGGAACAACGTATGTTGTTATGCGGTTTCACCGATTAAGGTCTTCGTAAAATATGTAGGAGCCAATATGAGCATCCAGGTTCGCTATTGTTTATTGACCGGAGGCGTGTCTCGGTCATGTCTACATAGTTCTCGAACCCGTAGGGTCCGCACGCTTAACGTTCGGTGACGATTTGTATTATGAGTTTATGTGTTTTCATGTACCGAAGGTAGTTCGGAGTCCCGGATGAGATCGGGGACATGACGAGGAGTCTCAACATGACGAGGAGTCTCGAAATGGTCTAGACGTAAAGATTGATATATTGGACGACTATATTCGGACATCGGAAAGGTTCCGAGTGATTCAGGTATTTTTCGGAGTACTGGAGAGTTACGGGAATTCGACGGGGAGTATATGGGCCTTATTGGGCTTTAGGGGAAAGAGAGAAGAGAGGCTGCCCCCAAGGCCTAGTCCGAATTGGACTGGGGAGGGCTCGCCCCTCCTTCCTTCTCTTCTCTCTTCCCTTTCCTTGACTCCTACTCCTACTACTTGGGGGAATCCTACTCCGGTGGGAGTAGGACTCCTCCGCGCGCCATAGGGCCGCCATCCCCTTCTCCACTCCTTTATATCGTGGCGAGGGGCACCCATAGACACAACAATTGATCTCTTGATCTCTTAGCCGTGTGCGGTGCCCCCTCCACCATATTCCACCTTGATCATATCATAGCGGTGCTTAGGCGAAGCCCTGCGTCGGTAGGATCATCATCACCATCACCACGCTGTCGTGCTGACGAAACTCTCCCGTGAAGCTCTGCTGGATCAGAGTTCGCGGGACGTCATCGAGTTGAACGTGTGATGATCTCGGAGGTGTCGTACGTTCGGTACTTGGATCGTTCGGATCATGAAGATGTACGACTACATCAACCGTGTTGTGCTAACGCTTCCGCTTTCGGTCTACGAGGGTACGTGGACAACACTCTCCCATCTCGTTGCTATGCATCACCATGATTGTGTGTGTGTGTAGGAATTTTTTTTGAAATTACTACGTTCCCCAACAGAAAACATCTATCGATAGCATGTCCTACGGTAACAGACACTTGGAGTTGTATCCCGATCGATACAACTAGAACTGGATACTTGAGATGAGAAATGGATTGTGGTGAGAAATGGATAGTATGGCTCTGGGATTGCTTTATCGCAGGGAGTCGATAAAGGGTCTCTGGCCGAGGTTGATAACACTACTACTACTTTACTTTATGCTACTCTTATCTCTTCTGATGCTGCAAGATGCTTGGAGCTGCTTGAAGATGCTAGCCTTTGATAGGCTAGGATTTCCCCTTCTTTTCTGGCATTCTGCAGTTCAGTCCACAGATAGAGCCCAATTCATTGATACCGATGCATATGTAGTGTAGATACTTGATTGCGAGTATTTTGGATGAGTACTCACGGTTGCTTTGCTCCCATTTTTCCACCTCTTTCCATTCTTCGCGGATGCTGCAACCAGATGGTTGAGCCTAAGATCCAGACGCCACCTTCGACGATGACTGCTACTACACTGAGGGTGCCTACTACTACGTGGAGACCGCCGTCGACCAGGAGTAGTTAGGAGGCTCCCAAGCAGGAGGCCTTGCCTTTTCGATTGTTGTTGCTTTTGTGCTAGCCTTCTTAAGGCAAACTTGTCTAACTCATGTCTGTACTCAGATATTGTTGCTTCCGCCGACTCTTTTGTATTCGAGCTTATGTATTCGAGCCCTCGAGGCCCCTGGCTTGTAATATAAAGCTTGTATTATTCTAATTTGTGTCTAGAGTTGTCTTGTGATATCTTTCCGCGAGTCCTTGATCTTGGTTGTACACATTTGCGTGTATGATTAGTGTACGATTGAATTGAGGGCATCACAGTATTGTGATACCGACGATCGAATCGCGGGCAAGTAACATACCGATGACAAAGGGAACAACGTATGTTGTTATGCGGTTTAACCGATAAAGATCTTCGTAGAATATGTAGGAACCAATATGAGCATCCAGGTGCCGCTATTGGTTATTGACCGAAGACGTGTCTCGATCATGTCTACATAGTTCTCAAACCCGTAGGGTCCGCACGCTTAACGTTCGGTGACGATCGGTATTATGAGTTTATGTGTTTTGATGTACCGAAGATAGTTCGGAGTCCTGGATGTGATCACGGACATGACGAGGAGTCTCGAAATGGTCAAGACATAAAGATTGATATATTGGACGACTATATTAGGATACCGGAAGTGTTCCGGGGGTCACCGGATAATTATCGGAGTGCTGGAGGGTTATCGGAAACCCCGGGGGGGGGGGGGACTAATGGGCCAACATGTGCCTTGTGAATGAGAGAGGAGGGGGCCTTAGGGCTGGCCGCCCACCCCCCTTGGGAGTCCGAATTGGACAAGGAGGGGGGGCGGCGCCCCCTCTTTCCCTCCCTCTCTCGCTCTCCTTCCTTCCCCCTTCCCCTTCCTAGTTGGACTAGGAAAAGGGGAGTTGAGGGAGTCCCGGATTAGGGGGTGTCCGGATAGCCGAACTATCACCGTTGGCCGGACTCCTAGACTATGAAGATACAAGATTGAAGACTTCGTCCCGTGTCCGGATGGACTTTCCTTGGCGTGGAAGGCAAGCTTGGCGATACGGATATGTAGATCTCCTACCATTGTAACCGACTCTGTGTAACCCTAACCTATCCGGTGTCTATATAAACCGGAGGGTTTTAGTCCGTGGGATCTAACAACAATCATACCATAGGCTAGCTTCTAGGTTTAGCCTCCTTGATCTCGTGGTAGATCTACTCTTGTACTACCCATATCATCAATATTAATCAAGCAGGAGTAGGGTTACCTCCATCGAGAGGGCCCAACTGGGTAAAACATCGTGTCCCTTGTTTCTGTTACCATCCGCCTAGACGCACAGTTCGGGACCCCTACCCGAGATCCGCCGGTTTTGACACCGACATTGGTGCTTTCATTGAGAGTTCCTCTGTGTCGTCGCCGTCAGGAAGGATGCCTCATCTCGTCTTTAAAGACGATACTATCGCCAAAGAAGCCTTGGCCGCTGGTCAGACTCTTCGGCTAGGTGGTTTTCTCATGACCGCCCGGTTCGTCGCCGCCGAGCGATGACTTCTCGAGCCATCGAAACCAATCTCCATGTTAATTCGGGACTTGCCGAACAGTTAGATCCGATCGAGCTCTCCTCCGTAAACGAGCTCTTGAATCGCATCGCCGCCCTGGGAGTCGCCACACACTACGACCGGATCGGGCCTAAAACCGATCTGAGAGAGATCAGCTCTCCCCAGGCTACCCATCTTGTTGCTGTGATAGAGGAGCAATGCGGCGATTCTTCTTCTATCTTAAGGACTAGCTACGTCCGGATTCCCGATCCCCCCATGCCGGACTCCCGCAGAGGGACGGATGTCGATCAAGCGCTGAACTTAAAGTCAGGCGACGGGTTAGATTCATTGGATAGCACTCAAAAATCCAAACTTCCGAGTTCGGAAACTTCTCGGCCCCTGAGTCCTAAATTGGACGGGGTTCCGGATCTAGTTCCACCCGCCCACCCAAACATTAGCGATCTCTCTCGAATTCGGCAAGAGCCCGCCGAAACAGTACATCATTACTGGGCCAGATTCCTCCTGGTTATGGACAGGATAAAGGACTGCCGAGAGGAGGACGCAATCCCACTTTTCTGCAATAATTGCACGGAAAAGGGAATCCTAAACGCCATAAGTCGTCACGAAATTACATGCTTAGCTGACTTGGTGACCATAGTACAAAAGTACTGTGCGATGGAGAGTGCCTGGAAAACCGAAAGTGAATTTTGGGATAATCCGGCCCCGAATACATCCCTAGTCCGAAATAAAAGGGTGCATCATTACCAAGCACCTAGGTTAAACACCAAAAAACCAAAACCCCCTAAAGGGTACGGAACCGTCATCGAGGGTTGGCTAAACGGACCTGCAAAATTCATAGCACGAGGGCGCCACTCCAACTCATAGCCTTGAGCATGTTGGATACTACGGCAGGTGGCCAAAAGTGGCGAAGAGCTTGTAGCTTCGTAATCCCAGCCCAAGAGCACCGAAGACGGTGTTAATAGTCTTGAGACTTTCGCATCAAATAACATGCTGAAACGAACACTCCGCAACCTTGTCAAGTCTACCAAGTAGCAACAATAAATCCATGGAGTGACACGGCTATTACCTTTAATGCCGGTGATTTAACCCAAATTCGAACAGCCCGAGCACCACCGCATTGGTCCTCGGTCCAATAGTGGACAGCTACTTTACTAAGGTACTCATGGATGACGGCAGCGGACTAAACCTCATCTATGAGGAAACCCTCCGAAAAATGGAAATAGACTGGAACCGCATTGAGCGAAGCAGCACAACCTTTAGAGGAATAATCCCTAGCCAGGAAGCATGCTGCACGGGAAAAATCACACTGGACGTAGTGTTCGGCTCGCCGGACAATTACAGGTCCGAGGAGGTCACATTTCAAGTGGCCCGTTCAGCAGCGGATATCACGCTTTATTAGGGCGAGAGGCATTCACAATTTTTCAAGCTATACCCCATTACGGGTACATGAAGCTTAAAATGCCGGACCTAACGGAATCATCACTCGCGCTAGTGATCCGAACATAGCACTCCGCGTCGAAAACAAGACAGCCGCACTAGCCCTCGAGGCATTATCCGAAGCCCTAGCGGCCAAGGAACTCACCGCGATGCGCTCCATGGTGAACAGGGACGATCTGATACTTGATAAAAGATCCAAGTCCACCTCTTTTGAACCAGCGGATGAAATAGTAAAATTCCAAGTCCACCCAACGGACCCTGCAAAGACGGCCTCCATTGGGGCACAATTAAACCCCGATGTCGCCGCCGCACTACGAGAATTTCTACGTGAAAACTGGGACATTTTTGCCTGGCACCCTTCAGACATGCCAGGAATCCCACGTCGGCTGGCCGAGCATAGCCTAAATATCATAAAAGGATTCAAGCCAGTCAAACAGGCTCTTCGGCGCTTTTCCGAACCTAAGAGACAGGCCATGGGAGTGGAGCTAGCCAAACTTTTGGAAGCCGGATTCATCAGAGATATAAAACATCCGGACTGGCTAGCAAACCTGGTGATGGTACCAAAGAAGGATAAATCCTGGCGCCTATGTGTTGATTTCAAAGACCTTAATAAGGCTTGCCCAAAGGATCCCTTTCCCCTCCCTCGAATTGATCAAATTATCGACGCCACAGCAGGACACGACTCATTGTGCTTCCTCGACGCGTACTCTGGCTACCACCAAATCAAGATGGCGGAGCCAGACCAAGCTGCAACAACATTCATCACTCCATGCGGCCCATTTCGCTTCAACACAATGCCCTTGGGCTCAAAAACGCCGGCGCAACATATCAGCGCATGATTCGGACATGTCCGCAAACCAGATCGGCAAAACAAAGGAAGCATATGTAGATGACGTGGTCGTCAAAACCAAGCATGTCGAAACTCTAGTAGACGACTTGAGGCTCACATTCGACAATCTTCGAAAATATGACATCAAGCTCAATCCGGAAAATGCGTCTTCGGCGTTCCAGCCGGAAAGCTCCTGGGCTTCATTGTGTCCGGTAGAGGAATTGAAGCAAACCCAGCCAAGATCCGAGCTCTGTCACAATTGGATATTCCAAAAGACCTCAAACAAATACAAAAATTGACGGGATGCGTAGCGGCTCTAAGCCGCTTTATTTCCCGTTTGGGAGAGAAGGCGTTACCCCTTTACCGCCTCCTCCGCCGCACCGAACACTTCGAGTGGACGGATGCCGCCACGGCCGGACTCGAAGAGATAAAAGCCATATTGGCAACAAATCCGGTCCTGGCCGCGCCCAACATGGGCGAACCAATGCTATTATATATCGCCGCAACACATCAAGTTGTCAGCGCGGTGCTCGTTGTCGAACGAGAAAAGGACGGACACCGATTCCCCCTTCAAAGACCGGTTTATTACATGTTCACTGTCCTCACTCCATGCAAGTCCCAGTACCCACATTATCAAAAGATAGCATACACGGTGTTCATGGCATCCCGGAAGCTGCGACACTACTTTCAAGAGTGTTCGATAACGGTAGCCTCCGAAGTACCTCTTAACGACATTATAAACAACCGTGACGCGACGGGCCGGATTGCTAAATGGGCCATAGAGCTCCTTCCATTCGACATAACCTATAAGCCATGACGAGCTATCAAGTCGCAGGTTTTGGCCGATTTCGTGGCGAATGGACGGCGAACTCCCTAAAGAGTAGCGCATACTCGATTGGATCATGCACTTTGACGGCTCCAAAATGTTGGCGGCCGGGGGCTGGCGTCGCCCTGACGTCCCCAACCGGGACACAGTCCAATCGTCCTTGAGATAATGTATACGGACTCCAACAACGCAGCCGAATACGAGGCCCTTACGCACGGCCTCCGGATGGCGATCTCCATGGGCATTAAGCGCCTAGAGGTGCGCGATTGAACCTCGCGATATCTCAAATAAGCGGAGACTTTGATGCCAAAGATCTGAAAATGGCAGCGTATCGCAATGCGGTCCTACAAATGTCGGCCACAGTTGAAGGGCTCAATTTCATCATATAGCCCGGATAACAACCAGGCGGCGGACATATTGGCGCGCATCGGTGCAAAACGCGATGTCGCCCCGCCCGACATCTTCCCGGGCGGCTATTCAAGCCATCCGTACTATGGGAAGGAGTCCGGAAATAACAATCCGGACCCAACCGCACTGCCTGACGCCGAACACTCTGACACAATCGGAGGCTCTGCCACCGAGATAACACCCTCCGCCCACGAAATAATGGCGGTTATCGCCCCATGGACGGAGCCATTCCTAGCCTACCTAACTAGGCAGGAAGTCCCCGAAGACCAAAATGAGGCTCGCTGCATAGTACGGCGATCTAAAGCCTATAAAGTCCATGAGGGAGAGCTTTATAAGAAAAGCACAACAAGAGTCCTTCAAAGGTGTATCTCAAGAGGAAGGCGAAACCTCCGGCTGAAATTCATGCCGGACTGGGTGGGCACCACACCGCAGCCCGGCCCTTGTAGGCAAGGCCTTCCGACAGGATTTTATTGGCCGACGGCCCGGCAGATGCGCATGATTTAGTCCAACGATGCGTCGGTTGCCAGCTTTTGCTAACTAAAGCCACATGCCACCCACCGCCTCAAAACTATACCCATCACCTGGCCGTTCACGGTGCCGGGGCTTGACATGGTTGGACCCCTTAAGGGGGAACCCACAAGAAAAAATACCTATTGGTCATGGTGGATAAATTCACCAAATGGATAGAGGCCAAACTGTTAAAGCGGCGAATCCGGACCGGTGATAGACTTCATATCGGGGTAGTTCACCGTTACGGTGTCCCCACAAGATCATCACGATAACGGCACCAACTTCACGGCCGATGAGGTCAAATTATGGTGCAAAAACATGGGCATCAAGCTCGATTACGCCTCAGTCTATCACCCTCAAACCAACGGCCAAGTCGAACGAGCAAACAGTCTAATCATGAGCGGCATTAAACCCAGACTAGTGCGGTCCCTCAAGGAATCTAACACGACCGGGTTGAGGCTCGACTCGTACAGACTGGGGCTGCGGACCACGCCGAATCGTACTACGGATTCACACCATTTTTATGGTGTACGGTGCAGAGGCAGTCCTGCCTGCGACATAATTCATGACTCACCTCGGCGCGCATGTATGAAGAAAGAGAAGCCGAGCTCGATCGGCGGGACAGTTTGGACGCATTGGAGGAGGCGCGACGTGGCAAAAGCTCGTTCCACATTCTATCAATAGCAGGCTCGAAGATACCAAAGCAGGGAAGTACGGGCCAAAGCTTATAACGTTGGCGAACTAGTTCTACGCCTGCCGGACAAGAAAAAGGACAAACTCAAGCCCAAATGGGAAGGTCCCTTCATCATCGACCAGGTCCTGACCGGCGGAGCATACCGTCTGTGAAACGCATCGGATAACCGACTCGAGCCGAACCCATGGAACGCAGCCCGTCTACGAAGATTCTATGCCTAAGCGCTGGACTCCAAGTTCGTTTCCTTCCTCCGTCCACATTTTCCATTTTTGCTGTCTTTTATTTCTCTCCTTCATCCTCCTTCTTCCTGAAGCCTTTAGAGGCTCGTTTGCGCTTTGTTCGCACATATTTGACGCGTTGTACACGCTCATTATACCTGGGGGCTTCTTTACCAGAAGCTTATTTATACGGGCTTCATGCCCAACACATGCGTCAAACTTCCGCATGTACCTTCTATTCACCATTATATGCATCGATATGACTTAAGTTTTGGCCAAGCTGGGTTGCCTCGCTCCTGTGCTTACCCCTACGTTCCCGATTGTTCGGCTAGGTGGTAAAGGGATCACCTCTGCGATTGTTACTGCCGGGTCAGCCGGATGTGTACCTCAGACTCGGTGAAGCCGAAAGCTAGCGTTCTTAAGGGAATATTCGGTCGGTGAACTGAAAGATGATTTTTAATTATTTACCCATCTGCCCCCAGATAATTTTCTGCTTTCCTAGCAGTTTTGACATGCACTTTAGGGCATGCATCCCAAATTAAAGGAACCCTTAACGGAACTATTCTCCTGGAAGATGTTTCTTACTATCCATGTAATATAACATAACTAGTTGGGCACTTGTGCGATACAGCAATAATGACCCCTACGCCTTGTCTCCATGCATACCCGGTTCTTATATAACCACGAAGGTATTCGGACACACTCCGGACTATTGGGTCCCGAGGTCGAAGCTTAAAAGGTCCGCTATGAAAAACGATCTACAATCCGCTAGAAGACATTTTTCATGTCATATTTTTACATAGTCAACTCGACTCATTGTATTCCTCCTCAATGCCATCTAATAGGCTATCTAATTTACAATCTTGTTGGGAATACTTGGCGGCCAATTCTACTTGGCCGTACACTAACTGCTTACAGGATCTCCTTCCCATCCGCCCCACAGTCCGACCTCGGCCATGTGGTTTGGGTCAACCGTGTACCGCGTCTTTACCATGGCCCGAGCCTCCTGGCGCCTTGACGACAGGCCGATATCTTCCATAGTCGGAAGCACCGCCGTGCTCCTTGAAGCCGCTCTGCCAGCTCCTCAATGCCTTCGGGCAGGGAGATAGATGGCCACAAGGCCTGCCGACGCCCTTCATCACCTGCCGAACTTCGTTTCGTGCGGTGACGCAGTTCGGGAAGAAGATCACCCGAAGAACTAGGCATCTCCTCCTCAGGACGACCTGTGAGCAAACCTACATACATGTTTATGTTAGTCGCCTTCCTCGCCGAACTCTTTCAAAGTTCGCTCAAGCACTTACTAAAAATGCCGTGATGAAGCCGTCGATTCTCCTTTACGGAGTCAGACAACTGGGCACGCACATCCTTTAGTTCCTCACCCAGTTTGGTGTTGGCATCTTGGAGGTTATTTTTCTCCTGCCGCACCCTCGTAAGCACGCTCTCGCCGGCCTTTAGCTGGCGCAAGAGCTGTTGCTTGTCCGGATCTAGTCCGGCGCCATCTGCAATATTTTTGTCAGATTTACACACCTGCCGCACTTCATAAACTATTTATCTTTTGAAGCGTATATTACCGAGAGGGGTCTCGTGGCTCCCTCAGAGCGGCTAGTGCGGCCTCAAGTTGGGCCTTGCATTCTTCAAGCTCTGGGACAGTCGGGTACTCTTTTTGTAAGATCCAGATAACAAATGATCCTTAAATTAGTTATTCTAACTATTTTAAGTCTCGGGGCTCTTGGCATATATAATCATCAAATTTCCTCACCCGTATGTCCTTTACATACTGCTCCGTGGCTCTGGCTAGACCATCTTGAGCGCACGGAGGTGCGCATCTCTCGAATTGAAGGCATTCAAGGCCTCTTGGGAGAAACATGCGTCACGAAGAACTGTCGGCGGCGCCTGTGATTCATGGCGCTCTCCACCTCGGAGTTGGTGGCGGACAATCTGTCGGCATCCTCTGTCGGAGGAGCATCCGACGCACGCCTCGTGCTCGCCTCCGCTTCCGGACCCGGCTTTGGAGCTGGGCGGCGGAGGTTCGATTAACAACCTCCGGACTCGGTCCGCGAGCGCTTTTTCTGAAAAGAGCACCAGCGTTATACGCCTTCCAGGAATCAATCCTGGAACATGGTGACACGCCTTACCGTTGCGGCGGAGCTTCAATCCGGACCGCACTTCTTTTTAGCCTGCGGGGCCGTACTGCCCCTTGTTGTCTAGCCGCCGCAGGCTCGGCTTCCTACCTCGAAGGTACCCCTGCGAAACACCATTGGTATACGGTGATCAAGAAATAAGCACGGATGGGTCATTATCGAGTATTGGGACCTCGGTCTCGATTATTCGCGAGGTGGAAGTATTCCGGTAATCGGCCGTAATGGCAACCAAAGCATTGTCGATGCTAAGTTGGTAGAACACCCCGTCGATCAACTCCACCTTTATATCCGGATCCTCTTCGAGGCGGATCGAGGACCGTTCGGATCCTCGGGTTGTGGGGCGGGCTGTGTATCTTCTCCACGGCCCGGCGCAGTTTGCGCAGAAACCATGAAATGAGATATTTAATCACGGAACAGGGATCGGACAGGCCACAAAGATGTTTGCTTACCCAACTTCGAGGATTATTCGAAGAAAACTCGCTCAGTGGGTTGACGCGGAGAAAATCCTCCTCCTCCCCTTTATACATGGCAGACAAGGTCTTCACCAGTTCGGTGACCGATCCCGGCCCTTTGCTGCCATGGTGGGTGGCATCGTCCTCCCCATTGAAGTCCCACATGGGGTGGCCCCTATATTGGAGCGGCTGCACTCCCCTCATAATGCAGATTGCCATGACTCCAATCATGGTCAATCCGGCATGAGCCAGTAATCTTATTCGGCTCATCAAGTAAAGGACATCCCGGTCATTTTCCTACAGGGGCTCCAAGGGCGCCAGCTTAGGCACTTCTTCGAGGCGTTGCTAAACTCCTAAGGCCGATCCAACAGATCCGCAGCGGACGTCCTCCATGTAAAACCATTCAAGGCCAGTCTTGGACGCTTTCTTCGGGTTCCGGATAGGTATCCGTCCCGGCGATGCGCCATAGTTCGGCTCCTCCCACTTGATATATTGACCCCTCATGAGAACGGGATACTAGGCAGAATAATCTCTTCTACAGCACGAAATGAGCCTCGACGCCCGAGAACAGTTCGCAAAGGGCCACGAAGCCCGCGATGTGCAAAATGGAGGCGGACGTAAGGTGGTGCAACTGGAGGCCGTAGAACTCCAAGAGACCCCGGAGAAACGGATGGATTGGAAATCCGAGTCCTCTTACTAGATAAGAAACGAAGCATACCCGCTCTCCTTTAGAGGGATCGGGGACACTCTCCGCTTGCTTCTAGGGTTTAGCCTCCTTGATCTCGTGGTAGATCCACTCTTGTACTACCCATATCATCAATATTAATCAAGCAGGAGTAGGGTATTACCTCCATCGAGAAGGCCCGAACCTGGGTAAAAACATTGTGTCCCTTGTTTCCTGTTACCATCCGCCTAGACGCACAGTTCGGGACCCCCTACCCGAGATCCGCCGGCTTTGACACCGACAGGAGTCCTACTCCTACTAGGAGGAGGACTCCCCCCTCTCCTTGGCGCGCCCTAGGCCGGCCGGCCTCCCCCTTGCTCCTTTATATACGGGGGCAGGGGGCACCATAGAACAGACAACAGACATTGATCTTAGCCGTGTGCGGTGCCCCCCTCCACCATAATCCACCTCGGTCATATCATTGCAGTGCTTAGGCGAAGCCCTATGCCGGTAGCTTCATCATCACCGTCATCACACTGTCGTACTGACGAAGCTCTCCCTGACACTCTGCTGGATCGTGAGTTCGTGGGACGTCACCGAGCCAAACGTGTGCAGATCGCGGAGGTGTCGTACTTTCGGTACTAGGATCGGTCGATTGTGAAGACGTACGACTACATCAACCGCGTTGTCATAACACTTCTGCTTACGGTCGACAAGGGTACGTAGACAACACTCTCCCCTCTCGTTGCTATGCATCACCATGATCTTGCGTGTGTGTATGAATTTTTTTGAAATTACTACGTTCCCCAACTGTCATCGGCGAAAAGAAGATGGTTCACTGTCGGGGCCGTAGGTGCCACCTTTAGTCCAACAAGGTGTGATGATGAAGAACTGGTTTTCAGGAGGCACGAAAGGCCCTCCGCTGCAATTAAGAAAATATAAGGGGATATCGAATCTCCCTGCCATATACCTCTGTTGGGTATAAACTGATCCAAACGTTCTCCATTGAAAAGCACTGAAAAAAACAGACCGAACCATGCTCATGATAGTTTTGATCCAAGGGGTGGCAAAACCAAGCTTTCCCATAATGGCTTCCAGATAATCCCATTCCAACCTATCGTATGCTTTCATCATATCAAGCTTTAATGCACAATAACTATTAGCTTTTGATTTGTTGCGTTTCATAAAGTGCAAACATTCATATGCACTAATGATATTGTCTGTTATGAGCCTTCCCGGAACAAAAGCACTTTGCTCCTCAGATGCTTGAGCCTGTTTGCAATGACTTTGGATGCAATTTTGTACAAAACGTTGCATAGACTGATGGGACAGAATTGCGATAGGATAGAGGGATTTGTTACCTTGGGAATTAAAACAAGTATAGTATCATTTATGCTCTCCGGGCTCTCCTCCCCTCTAACAATCCGCAGTACTGCCTCTGTTACCTCCGCACCACATAAGTCCCAATGCCTCTGATAAAAATGTGTCGGAAAACCGTCGGGACCAGGCGCTTTGGTTGGGAACATCTGGAAAAGTGTTGACTTGACCTCCTCACTTGAGTAAGGGGCACACAACAGATCATTCATCTCAGCAGTCACTTTCGCTGGGACACAGTTAAGGACCGCTTCCATGTTGCTTACTCCCTCGAAGGTATACAATGACTTGTAAAAATTATGCACCATGTCCTTCAACTCCTCCGGATCATCTGTAAGTACCTGTCAGGACCCCGATTCCAAATCACATCGATCTAGCCGGTAACACCTCATATCACTTTGCGGCCTCACGCACGGTACTCCCACGGGTGTCGCCTTACCATGGCCCGGGACCGTTTGCGCCTTTTGGCTCACGTATATGATAGTGTCGCTAGCATCCATATGACAGAGAACCCGGCCGACATGGCTAGTCGTGAACCCAAAGCGGCACTAACCCATGGGGACAGGCATACATGAATCACATCGAGCATGTCGGTCATCAACGTGTGAATCCGGGCTGTAGCACTGGCTAACAGGACTCCGGTATCCCGGCAGTAGCAGAGCTAGGCAGGACTCGGATATCACCGCGTGACATTTCCCGAAGGGAGACATAGGAACGAAGTGAAACACATGCCGCCAGATCAAGTGTCCAAAGCAGTAGTCTTTGGGCTAGCAGGACTCCGTGAACCGGCAGTAGCGGACTACTATCGCTCAGAAGCACTAGACTACATTTCCCCATATGAGAGGCTGCTAAGGATAAACAACTAGATTGTCGGATCCCACACATACCAAGCATTTCAAACATACACACAATATGCTCAATATGTGTAAATACAACATGGCATCACAACATAACTCTATGACTCAAATATTTATTCATTAGGGTCCGAGGAGCGAGATATTACAAACATGGGTCTCATGACCCAACACTCAGAGCATACAAGTCAAAGCACAAGCGGAAGCTTAACATGTCTGAGTACATACATCTACAAATGAAAAAGGCTGAGAAGCCTGACTATCTACCAGATCCTGCCGAGGGCACAAGATCGTAGCTGAGGTAACAAGCTAAACGTCGAAGTCCACACGGAACTACTAGCGAGACTGATGTCTCTCTGCAAAACATAAAATAAGCAAACATGAGTACAAATGTACTCAGCAAGACTTACATCAGATCTAACTACATATGCATCATTATCAAAAGGGGGTAGTGGAGTTTGACTGCAGCAAGCCAGCTTTGACTCGGTGGCTAACCTAAACTACGACTGCAAGTAACTCTTTTGAGGTGGCGCACACGAGTCCACATATTCGCCATATCAATACACCACTATGGATCCGATCCCGTCTTCCTACGAGAACGCCATCCATAGCACTCACGCTTATCTTGCGCATTTTAGAGTATCCACTTTCACTTGTCTATGAACTATGCAAGGGGTCCAAGTTTCCATATCCGAGGAATCGGCTATTGAATAGACAATGATAACCCCGCAGGGTGTACTTCTTCACACACTCTCGCCACTTATCGCCTCAGACACGTCATGTACCTCGGCAACCTTCAAGCGGAAGCCGGCGAGGGAGTCGGCCACGACCGACTAACCACACAAGTCTCTCGTCCAGGTTTATCGCCTATTCGGGTTCCATCCGCAAGGAGATCCGCCGAGGTGTCGCCACGGCCCCAAACGATGTGTGCAGGGTTCCCAAGCCCACCAACCGGTGCCACTTGGTACAAGGGCCATTGTGTTTAGTCTGTCCCAAGCCCACCTGTACCGGGTGCCACTTGGTAGACTACTAACACTACCTACAAACACCAGAAACTAGTTGCAGCTCCTGGACAGAGATCAAGTTGATTAATAAGTCGAGAGGGGTCGAGTTACCGGAACCCAATGTGTGGTAGTAAAAGTTCATGGATCACAAACACAGAACTCAGTTTCTGAGGACGGCTGCAATGAGACAACCCACCATGTACTCCTACATGGCCTCTCACCGCTACCTTTACCAAATCGTGTTCACACACTTAGCTCACACACAGTAGGACATGTTCACCACTTTCCAATTCATTCCCGATGAATCATACCTGACACAACTCTAAGCAATAGCAGGCATGACAAACAAGCATGAATGAGTAGGCACATCAGGGCTCAAACAACTCCTACTCATGCTAGTGGGTTTCATCTAATTACTGTGGAATGACAGGTCATGCAGAGGATAAAGGGGTTCAGCTACCGCAGCAAGTAACACATGAGTCGTTGTTGTCCTAATGCAGTAAAATAGAGCAGGAGCGAGAGAGTGGGATTATATCGGAGTGAACAAGGGGGTTTTTCTTGCCTGGCACTGTTGGAAATATGCCCTAGAGGCAATAATAAAAGCATTATTATTATATTTCCTTATTCATGATAATTGTCTTTATTCGTGCTATAATTGTGTTAACCGGAAATCGTGATACATGTGTGAATAACAGACAACAACATGTCCCTAGTGAGCCTCTAGTTGACTAGCTCGTTGATCGACAGATAGTCATGGTTTCTGACTATGGACATTGGATGTCATCGATAACGGATCACATCATTAGGAGAATGATGTGATGGACAAGACCCAATCCTAAAACATAGCATAAGATCGCATAGTTCGTTTGCTAGAGTTTTCCAATGTCAAGTATCCTTTCCTTAGACCATGAGATCGTGTAACTCCGGATACCGTAGGAGTGCTTTGGGTGTGCCAAACGTCACAACGAATCGGGTGACTATAAAGGTATGCTACGGGTATCTCGAAAGTGTCATTGGGTTGACATGGATCGAGATCGATTTGTCACTCCGCTTGACGGAGAGGTATCACCGGGCCCTCTCGGTAATGCATCATCACAATGAGCTCAATGTGATCAAAGTGTTTGATCACGGGATCATGCATTACTGATGCGAGAAAAGTGACTTGCGGTGCGAGATTGAGCGAGGTATTGATATACCGACGATCGAATCTCGGGCAAGTAAAATACCGATTGACAAAGGGAATCGTATACGGGATTAATTGAATCCTTGACATCGTGGTTCATCCGATGAGATCATCGTGGAGCATGTGGGAGCCAACATGGGTATCCAGATCCGCTGTTGGTTATTGCCCGAGAGCCGTCTCGGTCATGTTCGCATGTCTCCCGAACCCGTAGGGTCTACACATAAGGTTGATAGCGCTAGGGTTATAGGAATATGTATGTGCAGTAACCCGAATGTTGTTTGAGTCCGGATGAGATCCTGGGCGTCACGAGGAGTTCGGAATGGTCCGGAGGTAAAGAATTATATATAGGAAGTGCTGTTTCGCCATCGGGACAAGTTTGGTGATATCGGTATTGTCTGGGACCACGGAGGGGTCCGGGGTCCACCAAGTGGGGCCACCAGCCCTGTGGGGCCACATGGGCCCTAGGTGGTGCGCCTAGGCCCACATGGGCCAAGGGAACCAGCCCCAAGGGCCCATGCGCCTAGGGTGGAAAAAAGGGAGAGTCCATGAGGGAAGGCACCTCAGGGTGCCTTGGGAGGTGGACACCTCCCCCTCTGGCCGCACCCCTCCCTTGGAGGAGGGGCAGGCTGCGCCCTCCCCTCCTTGGCACCTATATAAAGGGGGAGGGAGGGGGCAGCAGTACCTTTGCCCCTGGACGCCTCCTCTCCCTCTCCAACACATCCTCCTCCTCCGTAGTGCAGGCGAAGCCCTGCCGAATATCTGCAAGTTCCACCATCACCACGCCGTCGTGCTGCTGCTGGAGCCATCTTCCTCAACCTCTCCTTCACCTTGCTGGATCAAGAAGAAGGAGGCGTTACGCTAACCGCACGTGTGTTGAAGCGGAGGTGCCGTCCGTTCGGCACTAGATCATCGGTGAATTGGATCGCGGCAAGTTCGACTACCTCATCCACGTTCACTCCGAAGCTTCCGTTGCGATCTACAAAGTGGTATGTAGATGCTATCTAATCTGAATACTCGTTGCTAGATGAACTCATAGATGGATCTTGGTGAAACCGTAGGAAAAATTTTAATTTTCTCGCAACGTTCCCCAACAGTGGCATCATGAGCTAGGTCTATCGTAGTTCTTCTTGCGCGAGTAGAACACAATTTGTTGTGGGCGTAGATGTTGTCAATTCTTCTTGCCGTTACTAGTCAATCTTGATTCAGCGGTATTGTGGGATGAAGTGGCCGGACCAACCTTACGTGACGCTTACGTGAGACCGGTTCCACCGACTAACATGCACTAAGTTGCATAAGGTGGCTGGCGGGTGTCTGTCTCTCCTACTTTAGTTGGATCGGATTCGATGAACAGGGTCCTTATGAAGGGTAAATAGAGATTGACAAATCACGTTGTGGTTTGAGCGTAGGTAAGAAAGCGTTCTTGCTAGAACCCTAATTCAGCCACGTAAAACTTGCAACAACAATTAGAGGACGTCTAACTTGTTTTTGCAGCAAGTGCTTTGTGATATGATATGGCCAAAGTTGTGATGTATGATGAATGATCTATATGTGATGTATGAGTTGTTCATGCTATTGTAATAGGAATCACGACTTGCATGTCGATGAGTATGACAACGGCAGGAGCCATAGGAGTTGTCTTTATTTTTGTATGACCTGCGTGTCATTGAGAATCGCCATGTAAATTACTTTACTTTATTGCTAAGCGCGTTAGCCATAGTAGTAGAAGTAATAGTTGGCGAGCAACTTCATGGAGACACGATGATGAAGATCATGATGATGAGGATCATGGTGTCAAGCGGTGACAAGATGATCATGGAGCCCCAAGATGGAGATCAAAGGAGCTATGTGATATTGGCCATATCATGTCACGTTTATTATTTGATTGCATGTGATGTTTATCATGTTTTGCATCTTGTTTACTTAGAACGACGGTAGTAAATAAGATGATCCCTCATAATAATTTAAAGAAAGTGTTCACCCTAACGTGCACCGTTGCTAAGGTTCGTCGTTCCGAAGCACCACGTGATGATCGGGTGTGATAGGTCCTTACGTTCGCATACAACGGGTGTAAGACAGATTTACACACGCAAAACACTTAGGTTGACTTGACGAGCCTAGCATGTACAGACATGGCCTCGGAACACGAAGACCGAAAGGTCGAGCATGAGTCGTATAGAAGATCGATCAACATGAAGATGTTCACCTATGTTGACTAGTCCGTCTCACGTGATGATCGGACACGGCCTAGCTGACTCGGATCATGTAATACTTAGATGACTAGTAGAGGATGTCTATCTAAGTGGGAGTTCATTAAATTTGATTAAATGAACTTTATTATCATGAACTTAGTCTAAATATTTACAATGTGTCTTGTAGATCAAATGGCAGCGTAGTCCTCAACTTCAACGTTCCTAGAAAACCAAGCTGAAAGGCGATGGTAGCAACTATACGGACTGGGTCCGGAACCGAGATTATCCTCATAGCTGCCAAGAAAGATTATGTCCTAAGAGCACCGCTGGGTGGCGCACCTATTCTCCTGCAGAACAAGGCGTTATGAGCGCTTGGCGATCACGCTGCGATGATTACTCCCTCGTTCGATGCGGCATGCTTTACAGCTTAGAGCCGGGACTCCAAAAGCGTTTTGAGAGACATGGAGCATATGAGATGTTGAAGAGCTGAAAATGGTTTTCAAGCTCATGCCCGGTCGAGAGATATGAAGTCTCCGACAAATTCTTTAGCTGTAAGATGGAGGAAAATGGCTCTGTCGGTGAGCACATACTCAAAATATGGGTTGCACAACCGCTTGACTCAACTGGAAGTTAATCTCCGGATGAAGCGGTCATTGACAGAATCCTCGATCGCTTCCACCTAGCTACAAGAGCTTTGTGATGAACTACAATATGCAGGGGATGGTAAAGACCATTCACGAGGTATATGCTATGCTGAAATCAGCAGAGGTAGAAATCAAGAAAGAACATCAAGTGTTGATGGTGAATAAAACCACTAAGTTCAAGAAGGGTAAGGGTAAAAGAACTTCAAGAAGGACGGCAAGGAAGTTGCACCGTAAGCAAGTTGCGGGAAGAAGCCAAAGAATGGACCCAAGCCCGAGACCGAGTGTTTTTATTGCAAGGAAGTGGTCCTTTGAAGCGGAACTGCCCCAAATACTTAGCGGACAAGAAGGCCGGCAAAACCAAAGGTATATGTGATATACATGTAATTGATGTGTACCTTACCAGTACTCGTAGTAGCTCTTGGGTATTTGATACGGTGCAGTTGCTCACATTTGTAACTCAAAGCGGGAGCTGCGGAATAAACGGAGGCTGGCGAAGGACGAGGTGACGATCTTGGCGTCGGGAATGGTTCCAAGGTCGATGTGATCGCCGTCGCACGCTGCCTCTACATTTACCTACGGGATTAGTTTTAAACCTCAATAATTGTTATTTAGTGCCAAGTTTGAGCATGAACATTGTATCTGGATCTCGCTTAATTCGAGATGGCTACTCATTTAAATCAGAGAATAATGGTTGTTCCATTTATATGAGAGATATGTTTTATGGTCATGCTCCGATGGTTAATGGTTTATTCTTAATGAATCTCGTACGTGATGATACACATATTCATAGTGTGAGTACCAAAAGAGTTAAAGTTGATAACAATAGTCCCACATATTTGTGGCATCGCCGCCTTGGTCACATAGGTGTCAAACGCATGAAGAAGCTCCATACAGATGGACTTTTAGAGTCTCTTGATTATGAATCATTTGACACGTCTGAACCATGCCTCATGGGTAAAATGACCAAGACTCCGTTCTCGGGAACAATGGGCGAGCAACCAACTTATTGGAAATCATACATACCGATGTGTGCGGTCCAATGAGTGTTGAGGCTCATGGAGGCTATCGTTATGTTCTCACCCTCATCGATGACTTGAGTAGATATGGGTATATCTACTTAATGAAACACAAGTCTGAGACCTTTGAAAAGTTCAAGGAATTTCAGAGTGAGGTTGAAAATCAGCGTGATAGAAAGATAAAGTTTCTCGATCGGATCGTGGAGGAGAATACTTGAGTCACGAATTTGGCACACACTTAAGAAAATGTGGAATAGTTTCACAACTCACGCTACTGGAACACCTCAGCGTAATGGTGTGTCGAGCGTCGTGTCGCACTCTATTGGATATGGTGCGATCTATGATGTCTCTTACCGACTTACCGCTATCTTTTGGGGCTATGCTTTAGAAGCGCGCATTCACTTTAAATAGGGCTCCGTCGAAATCCGTTAAGGCGACACCGTATGAATTATGGTTTGGGAAGAAACCTAAGCTGTCGTTTCTAAAAGTTTGGGGATGCGATGCTTATGTCAAGAAACTTCAACCTGAAAAGCTCGAACCCAAATCGGAAAAATCGTCTTCATAGGATACCCTAAAGAAACTGTTGGGTATACCTTCTACCTCAGATCCGAAGGCAAGATCTTTGTTGCTAAGAATGGATCCTTTCGGAGAAAGAGTTTCTCTCGAAAGAAGTAAGTGGGAGGAAAGTAGAACTTGATGAAGTGTTACCTCTTGAACGGAAAATGGCGAAACTCAAGAAAACGTTTACGAGGTGCCTGCACCGACTAGAGAGGAAATTAATGATGATGATCAAGATGCTTCGATCAAGCTCCTCTGAAATTGAAGGTCAACAAGGACACGTTCCGCACTGAGTGGTATGCGGCAACCCTGTCTTGGAAATCATGTTGTTAGACAACGGTGAACCTTGAACTATGAGGAAGCAATGGCGGGCCGGATTCCGACAAATGGCTGGAAGCCATGAAACCGAGATAGGATCCATGTATGAAAACGAAGTATGGACTTTGGTGACTTGCCGTTGAGCGGCGAGCCATAGAAAATAAATGGATCTTTAAGAAGAAGACAGACGCGGATGGTAATGTGACCATCTATAAAGCTCGGCTTGTCGCTAAGGGTTATCGACAAGTTCAAGGGGTTGACTACGATGAGACTTTCTCACCGTAGCGAAGCTAAAGTCCGTCGAGAATCATGTTAGCAATTGCCGCATACTATGATTATGAGATATGGCAAATGGACGTCAAAGCGGCATTCCTTAATGGTTTCCTTAAGGAAGAATTGTATATGATGCAGCGAGAAGGTTTTGTCGATCCTAAGAATCTTGACAAGGTGTGCAAGCTCCAACGCTCGATTTATGGGCTGGTGCAAGCATCTCGGAGTTGGAACATTCGCTTTGATGAGATGATCAAAGCGTTTGGGTTTACAGACTTATGGAGAAGCTGTGTTTACAAGAAAGTGAGTGGGAGCTCTGTAGCATTTCTCATATTATATGTAGGCGACATACTTTTGATGGGAAATGATATAGAACTCTTGGACAACATCAAGGCCTACTTGAATAAGAGTTTTCAATGAAGGACCTTGGAGAAGCTGCTTATATATTAGGCATCAAGATCTATAGAGATAGATCGAGGCGCCTCATAGGTCTTTCACAAAGCACATACCTTGATAAGATATTGAAGAAGTTCAATATGGATCAATCTAAGAAGGGTTCTTACCTGTGTTACAAGGTGTGAAATTGAGCTCAGCTCAATGTCCGACCACGGCAGAAGATATAGAAGAGATGAGTGTCATCCCTATGCCTCAGCCATAGGTTCTATTATGTATGCCATCTTGTGTACCGACCTGATGTAAACCTTGCCGTAAGTTTGGTAGGAAGGTACCAAAGTAATCCCGCAAGGAACCTTTGGACAGCGGTCAAGAATATCCTGAAGTACACGAAAGGACTAAGGAAATGTTTCGTTTATGGAGGTGACGAAGAGCTCGTCGTAAAGGTTACGTCGGCGCTTAGCTTCGACACAGATCTGATGACTCAAGTCACAAACCGGATCGTGTATATTTTGAATGGTGGGGCGATAAGCTGGTGCGATTGCAAGCAAAGCGTCGTGGCGGGATCTACATGTGAAGCGGAGTACATGGCAGCCTCGGAGGCAGCACATGAAGCAATTTGGGTGAAGGAATTCATCACCGACCTCGAGTCATACCCAATGCGTCGGGGCCAATCAAGCTCTTCGTGACAACTTTGGAGCTATTGCACTTGCAAAGGAGCCCAGGTTTCACAAGAAGACTAGGCACATCAGCGTCGCTTCAACTCCATTCGTGAAAATGTTCAAGATGGAGACATAGAAATTTGTAAAGTGCACACGGATCTGAATGTCGCAGATCCGTTGACTAAACCTCTCCCTAAGGCAAAACATGATCAGACACGAACTCTATGGGTGTTCGATTCATCACAATGTAACTAGATTATTGACTCTAGTGCAAGTGGAAGACTGTTGGAAATATGCCCTAGAGGCAATAATAAAAGCATTATTATTATATTTCCTTATTCATGATAATTGTCTTTATTAGTGCTATAATTGTGTTAACCGGAAATCGTGATACATGTGTGAATAACAGACAACAACATGTCCCTAGTGAGCCTCTAGTTGACTAGCTCGTTGATCGACGAGATAGTCATGGTTTCTGACTATGGACATTGGATGTCATCGATAACGGGATCACATCATTAGGAGAATGATGTGATGGACAAGACCCAATCCTAAAACATAGCATAAGATCGCATAGTTCGTTTGCTAGAGTTTTCCAATGTCAAGTATCCTTTCCTTAGACCATGAGATCGTGTAACTCCCGGATACCGTAGGAGTGCTTTGGGTGTGCCAAAGCGTCACTGGCGTAATCGGGTGACTATAAAGGTATGCTACGGGTATCTCCGAAAGTGTCATTGGGTTGACATGGATCGAGGCGGGATTTGTCACTCCGCTTGCGGAGAGGTATCACCGGGCCCTCTCGGTAATGCATCATCACAATGAGCTCAATGTGATCAAAGTGTTTGATCACGGGATCATGCATTACTGATGCGAGAAAAGTGACTTGCGTAACGAGATTGAGCGAGGTATTGATATACCGACGATCGAATCTCGGGCAAGTAAAATACCGATTGACAAAGGGAATCGTATACGGGATTAATTGAATCCTTGACATCGTGGTTCATCCGATGAGATCATCGTGGAGCATGTGGGAGCCAACATGGGTATCCAGATCCGCTGTTGGTTATTGCCCGAGAGCCGTCTCGGTCATGTTCGCATGTCTCCCGAACCGTAGGGTCTACACATAAGGTTGATAGCGCTAGGGTTATAGGAATATGTATGTGCAGTAACCCGAATGTTGTTGAGTCCGGATGAGATCCTGGGCGTCACGAGGAGTTCGGAATGGTCCGGAGGTAAAGAATTATATATAGGAAGTGCTGTTTTGACCATCGGGACAAGTTTGGTGATATCGGTATTGTCTGGGACCACGGAGGGGTCCTGGGTCCACCAAGTGGGGCCACCAGCCCGGGGCCACATGGGCCCTAGGTGGTGCGCCTAGGCCCACATGGGCCAAGGGAACCAGCCCCAAGGGGCCCATCGCCTAGGGTGGAAAAAAGGAGAGTCCATGAGGGAAGGCACCTCAGAGGTGCCTTGGGAGGTGGACACCTCCCCTCTTGGCCGCACCCCTCCCTTGGAGGAGGGGGCAGGCTGCGCCCTCCCCCTCCTTGGCACCTATATAAAGGGGGGAGGGAGGGGGCAGCAGTACCTTTGCCTGGACGCCTCCTCTCCCTCTCCAACACATCCTCCTCCTCCGTAGTGCAGCGAAGCCTGTAGGAATCTGCAAGTTCCACCATCACCACGCCGTCGTGCTGCTGCTGGAGCCATCTTCCTCAACCTCTCCTTCACCTTGCTGGATCAAGAAGAAGGAGGCGTTACGCTAACCGCGTGTGTTGAGCAGCGGAGGTGCCGTCCGTTCGGCACTAGATCATCGGTGAATTGGATCGCGGCAAGTTCGACTACCTCATCCACGTTCACTCCGAAGCTTCCGTTGCGATCTACAAAGTGGTATGTAGATGCTATCTAATCTGAATACTCGTTGCTAGATGAACTCATAGATGGATCTTGGTGAAACCGTAGGAAAAATTTTAATTTTCTGCAACGTTCCCCAACAGGCACTTCTGAAGATATTATAGTTCTTCATCGGTGTCATCAAACTCGTCGTCGGTACGTCGTTTACTGAGAGGGGACAAACACCGGCAAACAAGGAAGAACACTATCAATGCAATGCGACAATATGATGCATGCATGTGACATGGCAATATGATGTGATTTGAGCTAATGCAACTAGCAACAGGTTAAATGAAGTTGGTTTGAACCCTAAGTTCAAATTCAAACTCCATATGTGGATATTCAAATGCCATTATTTGTTTTGCCCAATTCAGCAAATATAAGTTGTTCTAACATGCATGAAAACAGTACAGATGGATAGATTCGATTTTTCTGTTCATTTTTCATATATAAATTGTTTGATTTGGAGCTACGGTTGATTTTCTATGAATTTTGGAAGTTTTGGTTATTTTCTGGAATTTCCTGATCTAAATTTAAATCCAGAAAGAATTAACTTCGTCGACTGGCCTTGCGTGGCGTCGTAGCGTCAACGGCCAGTCGAGTCAAACCGACGTGCTGGGTCCACACGTCGGTGACACGAGAACTAATCGGTCAAACCCATGGCGACCGGGTTTGACGAGGTGGGGCCCCTTGTCGATGGTGTAGGTTGTCTGATTAGCTGGGTTAGCTCCTAGTGGCGAAGCCACGTCGGCTCGCCGGAGTTTGGACGGCGGCGACCATTCATGTGGCGGAGCTGCTCTTGGCGGCGCTAGGGGCTGCGTTTAGGTGCGGGAGACCACGAGAAGGAGCCCGTGCTCTTCCGCATCCAACGGAGCGAGGAAGGAGCGGGCGAGTGCGATACTTCGCGGAGTCGAGCTCACGGCGGCGGCGGAGTTGAGGCGAGCTCGGGGTCTGCGTTAGGGAGCACAGAGAGTGCGGATGGGTGCTATGGCCTCTGGGGGTGCGAAACGCGGCTGCGTGCTCGGTTGCAACTCTAAACAGCGGTGGCTCTGGCGGCGACATGGCGGCGGCGAAAACTCTCGGTTTGCGGCGGTTGGCGCGGTTAAGCGAAGCGAGCGACCGTGGGGAGAGGGAAGCAGACGGTGAGCTCACGTGGATCCCGTAGAGGTGGACGGCGAGCTCGGGAAGACCGAGCGGCGGCAATTGACGGCGGCGATCCTCGGTGGCGAGGAGGGGAACGCGGAGCTAGCGGCATCGAGGGCTTCGGCGCCTTTTGTGCAGGTGAGAATGAAGAGGGGGCGAGGCGGAGCTTCCTGGGCGTCGGCGAGGCGGGGAGGTGGCTGTGGCCGCGGCGAACGGCGTCGGTGGCGACGGTGGCGCTCATGACTGGCTCGGCCATGGGGAGGAACATGAGAGGGAGGCGAGGGGGAGAGTGAACGAGGGGTCCGGGGGGGTGCGTGGCGTCTCTGGGGCATCGAGGAGGAGCCAGGCAGGCTGGGAGGGAGGAGGTGGAGGCTTCGGGCGCGCTGCGTCGACACGCCTCTGCTTACTGGCAGAGGAGGAAGAAGACCAAGGCGCCCCTGGTGGGCTGGGCTGATTCTGCTGGGCCACCAGGTGAGTGGGCCTCAGGTAAGCGTCAGGTAAGTCCTTCTCTCTCTCTCTTTTATTTGTTTTAGTTTTCTATTTTTATTACTCTGTTTTGAATTAGTAAAAATACTAACTCATTTTATAAAATCCTGACAAAAATTGTGGGCACTATTTGAATTATTTCCAATAGCCCCCAAGTACTTTCAGGATTATTTGGACATTTAAAAAATATTATAAAATTTAAATGTCCAAATTCAAATACTTATGAATTAATTCAAAAATCCAGAATAGCCTCCAAAAATATGAAACCATTTTTGGCGGAGGGTTTAGAGGACCAAAGATGGTGAACATTTATGAAGGGCATTTTGGGTTCATTGAGAATATTTTTATTTGAACCTAGTTGATTTGGTTTGGTGCTAGGGTTTGAGCAATCCCCATTTCAACTTTTAATAAATTTAGACATGATGCAACAACCAAGCTAGCACTAGTGCATTGCAAGGCTAGGGATGTGACAACTCACCCCCCACTAAACAAGAATCTCGCCGAGATTCAAGGCGTGAGTAAGAGGAAAAGGGAAGTCACAAAGCTATCACAATCTTCATGATCCATTTGCCCTTCTCGAAGATGTTGATACATTCCATCATCTAGGTCTTGACGTCTTTGCTTTCGAGATCTTCACTCGACACGACAACAGAAAGAGGGGGAAACCCTACAGGATTTAATCTTCTCTAAGATCGAGCAACTCAAGATCAGTTCATGGGGTGCGACGTAAGAACATCTCTTGAGTTGAGACACCAAACACACATTAGGAATGATGGAAAAGAAACGGATGACGAAGTTTCAAATTGGTAGGCAACCATTCCACGCTTAAGTAAAATGGTGCATGGTTTCAAAGTAACAAGGAGATGATTGCCATGATTCCATAACGGGAGACCTTAGGAAAGGTGACTCGTAGAATTATTCCCTTAAGTGGCAAAAAGAATTACTTTTGATACAAAGATCATTGAAACTCTTTATACCAGCCTAAGGCAATCACAAACGATCGTTTGGTGGAGTGCAAAGGAATGGCATACCCAGACTAGAATGGATGATGTGGACTACCTTGTTGAAGACAACGCAATGGATGATTTCTGCTTATCATCGGAGATGGATGGGACCCATGGTAAGTCCACTTTTGAAGATGATATTGGATAGCAACTACCAAGAAGGGCAGCCCATGGGGGATTGGCACAATGGCGGTGCAAGCCAGGGACAGGGTGCTAATGCTGGGAATGTTCCAACCATCATATCTGCCTGGGATTCAGAACTGGTTGGTGTCAGGATAATCCAGACTCATCAAGTCTAGAAGGAAAAAAAATGAAAGTTTGCAACACAAATCGACGAGATGACGTTGCGACGCTCTCAGGGGATGAACTATGATAGCAATCTCCAAAAGATGAGCTGGTTCTGCTACAATCATGTGAACACGTTGTCCAAGACAAGCATGACCACGTGGTAGTCTTATAATGAAACACTACCAAGTTCAGGTGGGGGAACCATCATCGAGGATATCGAAGTCCTAACATAAGTCATGATTAGCTCTTATGAAGGAACTCCTTCTCCTTGAACAAATCAATTAGTGGCTTGGTGTGCTAGGGATACATATAGAATGAAGGTTGCAAGTCTCCAAACCATAGAATACTTATGCGTATGCATGGTGACTTGGGATGGTTCTAGAGGAAACAAAAAAATCTTTCTCGAACTCATGGCGGCAACTTGCACCAAATGCACGTGAATCAGAGAAAGTCACTTCTTTCATCCAACATATTCTGCACGGATGGGACATGAAGATAATGCTTATAAAAGTTTCCAACACTAGGTTGATGTTCAACATGAATCATGGGGGAGACAAAATGCTGCTGATGGGCTCAACAACAACTCATCGGAATTTCCATATCACTGGACTTCCACCATCATGTGAACACGGTGATAGTATTGGTCAGACCAAAAGATGTGATGGGGTATGCTCGAGGGGTCAACCACGAGTAAGACAACATCACGAATATCGTTGGTTCTGATTTGACTTGACGATGGCCCATACTCAAGTCAAGGATTGATAAGACAATAGGTCCAACAACTGATCACAAGGACCAATCGATGAAGATATCATCTTCCTTCAACACACACTACACAAGAATATCCCTTAGAGATGAACTAAGTTAAGCAAAGCTTTATCTTCCAACTCTCCAAGTTGTTGTCTAGCTCAACCAACTAGTTTAGGGATATCCAACACAGATCCTTGGAGAATGGGTGGTTTAGAGGAAAACCAACATGATCACGAACTCAACATAGCGGTCAGGTGACAACCTGGTGATACTCCCGAGAAGACATTCGGAAAATCACGAACCACCGGTATGTTACTAAGCTCGAGAACAATCTTGCTTTTGAGGCAAGACGATATGATCAAATGGGTGAGGACTTGACAAGATCCTGACTCATAGATCGAAGGGTGCACCGGAAATAAGGACTAGGTAGCACGATCAATCTTAGTATGATGATTTAATAACCAACACGCTAAGAATGAGAATATTGTCCATTTACTACCAAGCAACAAGGTTGCTAGGAGTATTGATTTCACACATCACAATTCATTTGTCGGTATTCCGGTTGCAACAACACGGGACCGAGAAATGAACGATGATGGCGAGAGTATCACTGCATCAAGAATTCATAAGAGAAGGTGCAATTCTCATGACGTTCCTGACATAAAGTGGATAACACTTCAGGATAGAACAGAATCAAAAGCTTGATTGCATTTGATCTGCGGATAACAACTGCTTTGACCCAATCCTCGCTATGGATGAGATACTGGAGTTTGTTTCTCCTAGTCATTCTGGAATAGAATGGCTTGACGGACCACAAGAATAATAGGCATCGATAAACGAATGCACGCATACCCTTGACTATCAATTGATAGTCGGGGGTCAGAATACAACTAAAGAGGAACAACTCGAGAAACATATAACTTTCTGAGTTGTGGATGCATAGGTTAGTATGTCGAATCAAGTTCAACAGGTTTCCTCCGGATAACCTATGCAGAAGGGTAGAACTGGCAGAGTCACAATTAGAATGGAGTACTCCTCAAGAGCACCCTGGTTGTGATCTTTTGGTTCAAAAGAACTTCTGCCATAAGCAGTTCATGGTATTTGGAAGAAGGAAATACCACGGACCTCGAGGACTATCGCAAAGTTACTAATATCCTAAAGGAACTAGCAAATACTAACAACATGAAGTAGGGTGAATCTCGGGTTCAAGAACCCAGGGATAGAATGCCTACTAACTAATAACATCACGGGATGCTTTCAAGAATAATGGCCAGAATCATCACACTGGGGATACAAAAGCATTGCTAAATTGCTAGGTGACTTCCTAAACACCTAGGGTCATAATACTAGTTCCAACATATATGTCAAGGCAATAATTACCTCAACGCACTAGTTGGTGTGCTTATTCTGACCATAAAGGACATCGGGAATGGAAAGAAAGGATTTGCAAATGCATCAGACTATTTAGAGACCTGGGATGACTCGGACAGCATAACGGCTGTAAATGCTCAAAAAGATTTGAGACATCATGCAAAATGGTGGCATAACCACTCAACAACATCATATCAAGGTTCCGAGGCCAGCTATGAACATACAGAAGTATTAGAAACTGAACTGAGATTTGAAACTAACAATTCTATAAGTCTATGGATTAGTAACACGTCATCCTGATAGATAGATGAGAAGCCTAGTTCTTAATCCCCGTAGAAAATAAGAGGTTGACTCAGATCAGAAGGCCATGAGGTATAAGGAGTAAAAAGAGCCTTACGTTCCCTTCCACAATCAATTCCCTTACATAACTAAAGCATTTCTAGACACAACCCGACCAGTTTGGCTTGGTAATCCTCTGAGATCAAAGCTCGATACCAAAGCTGTCGGGACCCGATTCCAAATCACATCGATCTAGCGGTAACACCTCATATCACTTTGCGGCCTCACGCACGGTACTCCCACGGGTGTCGCCTTACCATGGCCGGGACCGTTTAGCCTTTTGGCTCACGTATATGATAGTGTCGCTAGCATCCATATGACGAGAACCCAGGCCGACATGGCTAGTCGTGAACCCAAAGCGGCACTAACCCATGGGGACAGGCATACATGAATCACATCGAGCATGTCGGTCATCAGCGTGTGAATCCGGGCTGTAGCACTGGCTATGAGGACTCCGGTATCCCGGCTGTAGAAGGCTAGGCAGGACTCGGATATCACGCGTGACATTTCCCGAAGGACAGACATAGGGCGAAGTGAAACACATGCCGCCGATCAAGTGTCCAAAGCAGCGATCTTTGGGCTAGCGAGACTCCGTGAACCGGGCTGTAGCGGACTACTATCGCTCAGGAAGCACTAGACTACATTTCCCCATATGAGAGGCTGCTAAGGATAAACAACTAGATTGTCGGATCCCACACATACCAAGCATTTCATACATACACACAATATGCTAAATATGTGTAAATACAACATGGCATCACAACATAACTCTCGACTCAAATATTTATTCATTAGGCTCCGAGGAGCGAGATATTACAAACATGGGTCTCATGACCCAACACTCGAAGCATACAAGTCAAAGCACAAGCGGAAGCTTAACATGTCCGAGTACAGACATCTACAAATGAAAAAGGCTGAGAAGCGACTATCTACAGATCTGCCGAGGGCACAAGATCATAGCTGAGGTAACAAGCTAAATGTAAAGTCCACACGGAACTACTAGCGAGACTGACGTCTCTCTGCAAAACATAAAATAAGCAAACATGAGTACAAATGTACTCAGCAAGACTTACATCAGATCTAACTACATATGCATCATTATCAAAAGGGGGTAGTGGAGTTTAACTGCAGCAAGCCAGCTTTGACTCGTGGCTAACCTAAACTACATTGCAAGTAACTCTTTTGAGGTGGCGCACGAGTCCACATATTCGCCATATCAATACACCACTATGGATCCGATCCGTCTTCCCTCGAGAACGCCATCCATAGCACTCACGCTATCTTGCGCATTTTAGAGTATCCACTTTCACTTGTCTATGAACTATGCAAGGGTCCAAGTTTCCATATCCGAGGAATCCGGCTATTGAATAGATAATGATAACCTGCAGGGTGTACTTCTTCACACACGCTCTCGCCACTTATCGCCTACAGTACCGTCATGTACCTCGGCAACCTTCAAGCGGAAGCCGGGCGAGGGAGTCGGCCACGACGACTAACCACACAAGTCTCTCGTCAGGTTTATCGCCTATTCGGGTTCCATCCGCAAGGAGATCCGGCCGGGTGTCGCCACGGCCCCAAACGATGTGTGCAGGGTTCCCAAGCCCACCAACGGGTGCCACTTGGTACACAGGCCATTGTGCCTAGTCTGTCCCAAGCCCACCTGCACGGGTGCCACTTGGTAGACTACTAACACTACCTACAAACACGAAACTAGTTGCAACTCTGGGACAGAGATCAAGTTGATTAATAAGTCGAGAGGGTCGAGTTACGGAACCCAATGTGTGGTAATAACTGTTCATGGATCACTAACACGAACTCAGTTCTGAGGGCGGCTGCAATGAGACAACCCACCATGTACTCCTACATGGCCTCTCACCGCTACCTTTACCAAATCGTGTTCACACACTTAGCTCACACACAGTGGGACATGTTCACCACTTTCCAATTCATTCCCGATGAATCAGACCTGACACAACTCTAAGCAATAGCAGGCATGACAAACAAGCATGAATGAGTAGGCACATCAGGGCTCAAACAACTCCTACTCATGCTAGTGGGTTTCATCTAATTACTGTGGAATGACAGGTCATGCAGAGGATAAAGGGGTTCAGCTACCGCAACAAGTAACACATGAGTCGTTGTTGTCCTAATGCAGTAAAATAGAGCAGGAGCGGGAGAGTGGGATTATATCGGAGTGAACAAGGGGGTTTTGCTTGCCTGGCACTTCTGAAGATATTATAGTTCTTCATCGGTGTCATCGAACTCATCGTCGGTACGTCGTTTACTGAGAGGGGACAAACACCGGCAAACAAGGAAGAACACTATCAATGCAATGCGACAATATGATGCATGCATGTGACATGGCAATATGATGTGATTTGAGCTAATGCAACTAGCAACAGGTTAAATGAAGTTGGTTTGAACCCTAAGTTCAAATTCAAACTCCATATGTGGATATTCAAATGCCATTATTTGTTTTGCCCAATTCAGCAACTATAAGTTGTTCTAACATGCATGAAAACAGTACAGATGGATAGATTGGATTTTTCTGATCATTTTTCATATATAAATTGTTTGATTTGGAGCTACGGTTGATTTTCTATGAATTTTGGAAGTTTTGGTTATTTTCTGGAATTTCCTGATCTAAATTTAAATCCAGAAAGAATTAACTACGTCGACTGGCCTTGACGTGACGTCGTAGCGTCAACGGCCAGGTCGAGTCAAACCGACGTGCGGGGTCCACACGTCGGTGACACAGAACTAATCGGTCAAACCAGTACCGACCGGGTTTGACCAGGGGGGCCCCTTGTCGATGGTGTAGGTTGTTCGATTAATTGGGTTAGCTCTAATGGCGGAGCCACGTCGGCTCGCTGGAGTTTGGACGGCGGCGACCATTTCATGGCGGAGCTGCTACTATACGGCGCTAGGGGCTGCGTTTAGGTGCGGGAGACCACTGAAGAGAGCCGTGCTCTTCCGCATCAACGGAGCGCAGAAGGAGCGGCGAGTGCGATGTACTCGTCGGAGTCTTGCTCACGGCGGCGGCCGGAGTTCGGGCGAGGTCGGGTCTGCGTTAGAGGAGCACAGCAGAGTGCGGATGGGTGCTATGGCCTCTGGGGTGCGAAACGCACGGCTGCGTGCTCGGTTGCAGCTCTAAACAGCGGTGGCTCTGGCGGCGACATGGCGGCGGCGAAAAGCTCTCGGTTGCGGCGGTTGGCGCGATTAAGCGAAGCGACGACCGTGGGGAGAGAAGCGGACGCTGAGCTCACGTGGATCCCGTAGAGGTGGACGACGAGCTCGGGGAAGACCGAGCGGCGGCAATTGACGGCGATCATCCTCGGTGGCGAGGAGGGCAGCGGAGCTAAGCGGTATCCAGGGGCTTCGGCGCCTTTCGTGCAGGTGAGAATGAAGAGGGGGGCGAGGCGGAGCTTCTGGCGCCGGCGGCGGGAGGTGGCTGTGGCCGCGGCGAACGGCGTCGGTGGCGACGGTGGCGCTCATGACTGGCTCGGCCATGGGGAGGAACGAGAGAGGGAGGCGAGGGGGAGAGTGAACGAGGGGTCCGGGGGGGTGCGTGGCGTCTCCGGGGCGTCGAGGAGGAGCCAGGCAGGCTGGGAGGGAGGAGGTGGAGGCTTCGGGCGCGCTGCGTCGACACGCCTCTACCTACTGGCAGAGGTGGAAGAAGACCAAGGCGCCCCTGGTGGGCTGGGCTGATTCTGCTGGGCCACTAGGTGAGTGGGCCTCAGGTAAGCGTCAGGTAAGTCCTTCTCTCTCTCTCTTTTATTTATTTTAGTTTTCTATTTTTATTACTCTGTTTTGAATTAGTAAAAATACTAACTCATTTTATAAAATCCTGACAAAAATTGTGGGCACTATTTGAATTATTTCCAATAGCCCCCAAGTACTTTCAGGATTATTTGGACATCTAAAAAAATATTATAAAATTTAAATGTCCAAATTCAAATACTTATGAATTAATTCAAAAATCCAGAATAGCCTCCAAAAATATGAAACCATTTTTGGCAGAGGGTTTAGCCAGGACCAAAGATGGTGAACATTTATGAAGGGCATTTTGGGTTCATTGAGAATATTTTTATTTGAACCTAGTTGATTTGGTTTGGTGCTAGGGTTTGAGCAATCCCCATTTCAACTTTTAATAAATTTAGACATGATGCAACAACCAAGCTAGCACTAGTGCATTGCAAGGCTAGGGATGTGACAACTCACCCCCACTAAACAAGAATCTAGCCCGAGATTCAAGGCGTGAGTAAGAGGAAAAGGAAGTCACAAAGCTATCACAATCTTCATGATCCATTTGCCCTTCTCGAAGATGTTGATACATTCCATCATCTAGGTCTTGACGTCTTTGCTTTCGAGATCTTCACTCGACACGACAACAGAAAGAGGGGGAAACCCTACAGGATTTAATCTTCTCTAAGATCGAGCAACTCAAGATCAGTTCATGGGGTGCGACGTAAGAACATCTCTTGAGTTGAGACACCAAACACACATTAGGAATGATGGAAAAGAAACGGATGACGAAGGTTCAAATTGGTAGGCAACCATTCCACGCTTAAGTAAAATGGTGCATGGTTTCAAAGTAACAAGGAGATGATTGCCATGATTCCATAACGGGAGACCATAGGAAAGGTGACTCGTAGAATTATTCCCTTAAGTGGCAAAAAGAATTACTTTTGATACAAAGATCATTGAAACTCTTTATACCAGCCTAAGGCAATCACAAACGATCGTTTGGTGGAGTGCAAAGGAATGGCATACCCAGACTAGAATGGATGATGTGGACTACCTTGTTGAAGACAACGCAATGGATGATTTCTGCTTATCATCAGAGATGGATGGGACCCATGGTAAGTCCACTTTTGAAGATGATATTGGATAGCAACTACCAAGAAGGGCAGCCCATGGGGATTGGCACAATGGCGGTGCAAGCCAGGACAAGGTGCTAATCTTTGGGAATGTTCCAACCATCATATCTGCCGAGATTGAACTGGTTGGTGTCGGGATAATCCGGACTCATCAAGTCTAGAAGGAAAAAAATGAAAGTTTGCAACACAAATCGGCGAGATGGCGTTGCGGCGCTCTCGAGGATGAACTATGATAGCAAGCTCCAAAAGATGAGCTGGTTCTGCTACAATCATGTGAACACGTTGTCCAAGACAAGCATGACCACGTGGTAGTCTTATAATGAAACACTACCAAGTTCAGGTGGGGGAACCATCATCGAGGATATCGAAGTCCTAACATAAGTCATGATTAGCTCTTATGAAGGAACTCCTTCTCCTTGAACAAATCAATTAGTGGCTTGGTGTGCTAGGGATACATATAGAATGAAGGTTGCAAGTCTCCAAACCATAGAATACTTCGCACGTATGCATGACTGACTTGGGATGGTTCTAGAGCATGTCGGTCATCAACGTGTGAATCCGGGCTGTAGCACTGGGCTAACAGGACTATGGCCTCCTGGGGGTGCACTGAGCACGGCTGCGTGCTCGGTTGCAGCTCTAGGCAACGGTGGCTACGGCGGCGACATGGCGGCGGCGAAAACTCTCGGTTGCGGCGGTTGGCGCGGTTAGGCGAAGCAGACGACCGTGGGGAGAGGGGGAAACGGACGGTGAGCTCACGTGGATCCCGTAGAGGTGGACGGCGAGCTCGGGGTAGACCGAACGGCGACGAATTCGACGACGGCGATCCTCGATGGCGAGGAGGGAACGGCGGAGCTAAGCGGCATCCGAGGGCTTCGGCGCCTTTAAATGCAGGTGAGAATGAAGAGGGGCGAGGCGGAGCTTCTGGGCGTCGGCGAGGCGGGAGGTGGCTGTGGCCGTGGCGAGCAGCGTCGGTGGCGACAGTGGCGCTCATGACTGCTCGGCCATGGGGAGGAACGAGAGAGGAGGCGGGGAGAGTGAGCGAGGGGTCCGGGGTGCGTGGCGTCTCGGGCGTCGAGGAGGAGCAGGCAGGCTGGGAGGAGGAGGTGGAGGCTTGGGCGCCTTGGCGTCGACACGCCTTGCCTCTTGGCGGAGGTGGAAGAAGACCAAGGCGCCCACAGTGGGCTGGGCTGATTCTGCTGGGCCACCGGTGAGTGGGCCTCGAGTGGCGTTAGGTAAGTCCTTCTCTCTCTCTCTTTTATTTGTTTTAGTTTTCTATTTTTATTACTCTGTTTTGAATTAGTAAAATACTAACTCATTTTATAAAATCTGACAAAATTGTGGGCACTATTTGAATTATTTCCAATAGCCCCAAGCACTTTCAGGATTATTTGGACATTTAAAAAATATTATAAAATTTAAATGTCCAAATTCAAATACTTATGAATTAATTCAAAATCCAGAATAGCCTCCAAAAATATGAAACCATTTTTGGCGGAGGGTTTTTGGGACCAAAGATGGTGAACATTTATGAAGGGCATTTTGGGTTCATTGAGAATATTTTTATTTGAACCTAGTTGATTTGGTTTGGTGCTAGGGTTTGAGCAATCCCCATTTCAACTTTTAATAAATTTAGACCTGATGCAACAACCAAGCTAGCACTAGTGCATTGCAAGGCTAGGGATGTGACAGTACCCCCAAAGAATTTTGCAAGGCTCTGATCATATTCTTCTTGCGGCGTATGCTCGCCTTAAGTGGAAGAATTTAGTATTTCTGTCCCCCGAAGTGAGCCACTCCACCCTGGACCTCTGACGCCACATAATTTCCTCGCGATGGTAAAGCTCCCCTAGCTTTTCATTAATTTTTAACTCCACAGGTGTGGGTGCAGTCCGGCTTGGATCAGCCCGAAGCTTCTCTAATTCCCGTTTCAACCTTTTAATATCCTTGCGTACACTCCCAAAAGTATCATTGTTCCATCGTCCCAAATCATGTGACAGCGCTTGGAGTTTAGATCGCAGCTCCTCCACCCTGTTCGCTGCGCCGTGTGCTGACCATGCTTTGGTTATCTTACTCGTCCAGGTGCTGTGGCCCTCCCCCATGACCTCGTATTTGAAGGATTTTGACCTATGCTGCTGTCTCTGATCTCTGATGAGCCTCGCCACAATTGGGTTGTGGTTGGATGTAGCGGCCACTAGGTGGGTCAGGTCAGCCATAGGGAAACGAGCATGCCAAGCCGGTGAGACCAGAGCTCGGTCGAGGCGTACCCGCGTAAACGAGTCTCCAGTCACCCTCTTTTAGAAAGTCCAAGGGATCCCTGCATACCCAATGTACATCAACATGCAAACATCCACGGCATCTCTGAAGGCCTGGATTTGTGCATTGCTTCGCTGCCCAATTCCCACATGCTCTTCCGAACGTAAAACTTCATTGAAATCCCCTATGCAAAGCCACGGGAGGTCGCTCGATGTGCTGATGTTTTTTAATGTGTCCCAAGTTTGGTGTCTTAGGTGTGTTTGAGCTTCGCCATATACTACTGTTAGCCTCCATGGATCAACTCCTGGTTCAAGAATAGAACAGTCAAGGTGATACACCGAATAACCCAAAGTTTCAACTCTTATTTCATTGTTCCAAAAAATACCAATCCCACCACTTCTACCCTGACTACTCACTGTGTAACCATGATCATAACCAAGTGTTCCTGCTAGAGCTTCTACCCTCGAGCCGTCAAGCTGAGTTTCTACAATACAAAGAAGGGTAGGGGCAAATTTCCTCGCGAAATCGCGAAGTTCTTGGACTGTCGCGGCTTTGCCCGCGCCGCGATAGCTCCAGCAGAGCACACTCATTGGCCTCGACGGTGCCCGTCGCTCGGGCCTGCCAACTTTGGGTTGTTCATACTTGGAATCCCAGATTTTGCCGCTGAATTCTTCTCCACTTCAGTCACCACCTTTGCTCGCTTCAAGTCATGTTTTGCACTTGGGCTCTGAGGCGCTGCTGGAGGTGGCAGTGCTAATACCTTTCCATGTTTTGCTGCCAATGCTTGAACTGAGCCACTGGGCATCCCAGCTGTGTCATTGGCCGCTGCTGGTTCCGATCGTCTCTTCCTATTTCTCTCTGTATCCTGCATCTCCAGGTCAGTTTCAGTAAACTCCTCCTCGGCACCGCTGTACTGGGAACTTGGGGCATCGCCTCTTCCTCCCCTTCCAGTGCGGCCACCCCTACGACCGCTTGTGCCTATCCTCTTGGCGCAGGCACAACCTAGGCGGGCCACATGCCAGCACGACCTGATTATAAACATGTCGGGCCAGGGCCTGCACGCCAGGACCGACCCATTTGACCACCTTTGTACACGAGTGGACTGTCTAATCGTTTTCTTTGATGGTGGCAATGCTTTTTCTCCACGAATGCTATATCTTGCTCTCTTTTTTTAGTTGATGTTATATATCATTTATAGCGAGTATATAACATCATCTCACCTATAGGGCCGGTCCATTAGGCAGGTCGCTCTATCGCTAGCGGTCACTCCCTCGTTCGACGTAGTGGTTTGGTCTGTTTTTCTTTTTTTTTTCTTTTTTTTCATTTTCTTCGCCTGTTTTCTTTAGTTTTCTTTTTTTTTCATTGTTTTTCTTGGTTTCTTTCATGGTTTCACTACAAAAACATTATCATTTTTTTCTTACTTTGTTTTTACTGACTTTTTGCTTTGCTTTTTTTCTTTGTTTCTTTACGTTTCTTTTTCTTTTTTATTTATTTTACTTGTTTTCTTTGTACATTTTTTATACATCTAATTTTTTAATATAAACATTATATGTTTTTGAAATACATTCTTAATTTTTGACAAACTATTTTTATGTCTATTTTCAGTGAAATTGTACATTTTTGTATACACAAGTACATTTTCTTATATACACGTTTAACATTTTATAAATACATGTTTAACATTTTTACATATTATTGTTTATGTCTGTTTTTCATGAAAATTGGATATTTTGTGTATACACCACAGACATTATATATATACATGTTTAACATTTTACAAGTACATGATTAACATTTTTAACATATTTTTCATGTCTATTTTTCCATACACATTGTACATTTTGTATACATCAGGAAACACGTTTAATATTGCCTAAATACATGATTAAAAATTGAAAACTAATATTTGTTTGTCTACTTTTTCATACACATTGTATATTTTTTGTATACTTTGTAAATATTTTTTCTATACACATTTAACATTCTCTAAATTCATGATAAAAAAATTAAAAATACTCCCTCCATTTTTATATACAAGGCCAATATCAAAATAACAATTTACAGATATACAAGGCCACTAACACTAAGTGATGCAATACTAATGGTGTTTACCTCGTAGTACTAGTACAGGAGAACATTAATTATCCCTTGCATGCATGCGGGTGTGGGAGCATTGGATTGATGTGCATGAAAGAGAAGAATACACATTAATTTTACACGGCAAACAAGGAGACAAGCGGACTTGCAACAATGACTTAGAAGACATTAACTTTTGCCTTGGTACCTGTAATATGGGTTTGTGGCCTTGTATATAAAAATGGAGGGAGTATATTTTTTATGTCTACTTTTTCATACACATTATACAATTGTTGTACACATTTTTCATATACATCAAAACATTTTTCTATACACATTTAATATTTTCTAAATGCATGATTGACATTTTTTAAGAATTTATGTAAAACAAATTGTAATATGTGTGTGTGTAGAGAGAGAGGGAGAGAGAGAATATTTGGGAAATGAAGCAACAAAGAAAAGCAAAAAATGTGAAGAAAAAAAACGAGCAATTTTGAGGCCTGTGGCCTCACACGTGTTGTGCCGGCCCAGTCTAGCACTTGCTTTAGGCGAGGTAACCATATGTCTCGCCATAAGCGAGACATAGGCACGTCCGCTTTTTGGGTGGAGCTGGGTTTTCCTAGCTTCTCTAATTTGCACTACAGACTAGTTTAGCTTTTTTTTAACAAGGTGGAGGCACTCAGGGCGCCAAATTTCATTCAAGCATAGCTCAAATATAGTATACAACAAGGATTTGAAATCCTGAACATCAAGATCAAGAAGTGTATTAATGTAAGGAAACCTTGATTTCCAATTGGCTAGTTTGAGGCATGCAAAGACATGCGAGCTGCTATTAACACTTGATGAGCACAATCATGTGCAAACACCGTTGAGGTCTCTTGAAATGTGAAAGATCCCTACACTATAGTTGTAGGAGTTAGAGTGGAATGTTGCAAGGCGTTTCCTGATATCCCAACACACAGTGGGAGCATTGATATTCTTTAGAGCTGCAGTTTTAGCCAGGGTCACATTATCTGTTAGAAAGGTGGCTTCTTACACCCCAGCTTAGCTGCAATGGTTGCCATGAGATGGAGTCCTCCCTCTTCTGTGACAAGTGGAGAGGAGGCAAGGTCCATGGAGGCCTGGATCCTTAGCTGCTAGTGGCACGCTCCTCTTTGATTTGAATGGAAGCACCAAGACTTGAAGCCTCTGAGTTGCCTCTCACAAGAATCTTAAAATTCTTTCAAGATGCATCAGAGAAAACCTTAGTACCTATCAGAAAAAGATCAGAGGAAATGGAACAACCAAAGGCATGCAAAGAGCGATTAGATGTATTTATAATATCTCCCGGCAAAGCTTTTTGAGTTGACTGCTCCGAGATATAGTCACAACAAGATGTGATGGCCTTCTTCGTTTGGTAAGGAAGAGAGTTTTTCCTCTGAAAGAGAAAATCATTCCTCGCCTCCCACATACAAAAGGTGAACAAATTTTACAAATAAGCATATTGGTGGTTCATAGAGAAAAGATATGTGATAATGGCATGCATAGTATCCAGATTGGAAATAAGCTCATCAGATCTTAAGTTCCAGGGAGGGAAGAACCAGGCAGCCTTAGCAAAAGGGCATTAGAAAAAAAAAAGGTGCATTTCATCTTCAGAGAGATCACACCTACTATAATTTTTTCTAATGTGAGAAGAGAACCTGCCTACTTTAAGGCCAGTGGGTAGAGCTTCCCTCATTAGCCTCCAAGCAATGGTATTAACCCTAGGAGGTAGGTACTTGTGCTTCCACACCTGCATAAGAATGTCCTTCATCCGAGTGGAAATTGTTTGGGTTGGTTGTTGGGGGAGACCTGCAAATCCTGCAAGCAAAGCTTGTAAGTATTCTTAGAGTTACATCTGCCATTAGGAATAAGATCCCAACATAAGATGTTAGCGGAATCATCATCAGTGGAAGTATTTAGAATAACAGAAGTAGTGGGTTGAGAAAAAACTGCAACTCAGGGGTTTGATTCCACTGCTTTGGGCCAGGAAGCCAAAAATCCGACTTTAGCAAGGTATTCAAAATGAATTTCCAGAATTATAAGATCTCTACTCCTAATTTCTGAGTTGGTTGAATAGTACGATTTATTTTCGCCCCACCACTTTTAACCGTTTTTTCGCTGATTTTTTCTCATCTCCGCTCCTACCACCACTAGAAGAACGCCCGTGCGTTGCAACGGGGCCACGTTAACTTAAAGAGTTCAATATTACGACATTGGTGACCTTTTTTATCCTCACACACACACTCCCTCCCTCTTCCTCACTCTCTCTCCCCCTCTCCCTCTCTCTAACACACACACATATCCATCTTATTGGGTACGGGACCATAATCCATCTATTTCACACACACACACGCTAGTGCATAACAATATGGATTATGTGTATTATAATTGCCACCAGAACTGAGGGAATTAATTTCATGTAAATCGTCCAGCCACAGCTCCAAGAATGCGCGGAGAAGGTGGCCCGGGTCAGCGTCGGCGCCGTCCGGCGCGGGCCACGGGCCCGCTTCCAAGTGCACATGCAATGCACGTCTTCACAAATATTACAACCAGATGTGAGAAATCACATACTAACACGATGTTGCAATCAATTTGTAATTAAAGAAGCCAAAAGTCTTTTTTCTTAAACCAGAATTCCTTATGCTGGAGTTTAAACAAACCCCACAATAGCCCTACTTATCACCTAATTAAGCAGATGCATGACTTATGAAGCGGATAAGAAATCATGTTAACTTGGAACTAAAATTCCAACAAAAGAGTGAGGAATAAACCTTTTATCATTGCTCAAGTCTGAACCTCCCCTATTTGTTAGTGAAATGTGAGTATGCTTGGAAGATAATAATTTCTTATGCAACATATGCTTTTACATCCAAAAGAGCTACAAAATATGTTGACCTACCTATGTGCACTTCCTAAATCAAGCGGATAAAATTATTTCTATCGGCAATATAAAATATTAAACATTAGAAAGAAAGGGACAATGTCCACTAACCATGCAAATATTCTGACCATGGGATATTTAGGCTGGCGTATATGGGAAATCAAAGCTAAAAATGACTCGATGAGTTAGGGATACATCAATAAATATTGTAAAAAGTGATAAAAACAAATCTGCAGCAACTCGCGACCCCACGAAATCGTATTCGCAATGAGCAAGTTAGTGAGGCCACCACGGTAGGCTAGCACCAAGGGACAAGGGCAACAACCGCCTTCCCATCCAACCTACTGATTCTGCTGGCGCTACTTTCATCCTAAGCCCATGAGTACCGTTAGTGTGTTGCCACGTACGGAGAAACTATGAACTGAAATTTTCATCCAAATCATGAAAAATGTTAATTTTCCTCTCCTCTCCCATCCCTCATGTGAACATACCCAATTCGTGGTTGGCTCGCTACATTCAGCGTAGCTCGATGTGCACCTGCCCTCGCTCTTGATTAGTTGCGCGATTGCCACGCATCTATGCCAACAAGCTGGGGAAACAAATGCAAATGTTACACCGAGTCAAAATCAACCATCCCACAATTGTAACAATAGAAAAGATAATAACCAAAATTTAACAGAAGAACTCTGCTTGGCTCCCAGATCCATCTCGATAGCCCTTGATCGGCTGCTGAGCTTCTCCTAGCCGCCTCAACATCACGTCATTACCAAACATGTAGTGGATGCCTAGTGGGACAAGGATTAAGAAATAACATGAGGTGAAAAATGCGATGGCTGTCAATTCCATAAGACGATCCAAGTAATTTGACAAAATAGATCGAGAGCATCTTGTATAATCTCAAAAAAGCAACTAAAAATATGAGAAATGAAGTGATGAAAATTAGCCCCTGCTCTCATTTATGCTCGCTTTTGTAATGGGAGGCAAGGAATGGGGATACCGGAGAAGAAATGATCACATGGACGGCAAGCCTCCACCACCGGCAAGTGGGGTTGCTTCACATCCAATCTCCACGCCGCCTCCATGGGGACGAACTCCCATGTTCACAACCGGCTCCCAATCGGCCGCTGCCTCGCCGACCTTGACGACGAAGTAGTCCTCCTTCGATCCCATTCGCAACGAAGGCAACACCCATCCCAGCGGACGGGTCCGCGGTGAGATCCCTATTGGATTGTGGTCGCGCCTCCCAAACCTCACCATGGGACACATGAGAGGCGTCTTCCATGGTCGAGGCTTGGATGGGGAAAGGAGGCGACATAGCAGCAACGGCGCCTTCGACGGGATTGGTGGCGACGGCGGCGGCGAAGCGAAGGGAGGACGGCGGCGGAGAGAGTAGGAGGTGGTGGCGGCAGTCCATCGGCCGCCGTGACATGAGAGGAGGATGGGGATGGGGCGCGATCCGGGCGTATGGAGCGGTCGAGAGGAGGAAGCGGCGGCTGGGTTTTTCCATCATGCGGGGTTTGGGGAGGTCAAACGAGAGGTTTTTTTCGTGCGGGAGGCAGAGCAACGGGGCGGATGTAGGGAGGCGGACGCGGTTGGTTGGCAGGAAAAGGAAAGCTACATAAAATCACATCAATATAAGAAAATATCCCATCAATACTTGATTGATTGCGATTTATTTTTTATATGATAACTAATCTGATCATCAATACTTGATTGATTGCGATTTATTTTTTATATGGTAACTAATCTGATGAGTTTATGTGGGTGGTGAAGTGAAAAGGAAAGCTACGCATTTTTTTAGGCAGTAGAGATGATTGATGATAAGAAAGGGAAAATCACATCAATATAAGAAAATATCCCATCAATACTTGATTGATTGCGATTTATTTTTTATACGGTAACTAATCTGATCATCAATACTTGATTGATTGCGATTTATTTTTTATATGATAACTAATCTGATGAGTTTATGTGGGTGGTGAAGCGAAAAGGAAAGCTACGTATTTTTTAGACAGTAGAGACGATTGATGATAAAAAAAGAGAAATCACATCAATATAAGGAAATATCCCATCAATACTTGATTGATTGCGATTTATTTTTTATATGGTAACTAATCTGATTATCAATACTTGATTGATTGCGATTTTTTTATGGTAACTAATCTGATGGGTTTATGTGGGTGGTGAAGCGAAAAGACAGGTGGGAGGGAGACGAAATAAAACCAGCGAAATAAAACCAACGAAACTGGTGAGGCGAAATAAAAACCGGCGAAAAATAACCGGCGGACTATTCGTAGATTTTTTTGGTTCGTCTCTCTTGGTGCGAAGGGATGTTAGGGCCTGGAGTGCGTGGGGGCGGGCGGGGGACTCGGCTTGAGATTTATTTTGGTTCTATGCGGCTTAGCGTGAGACGGGAGGTTGGGCGTGTGCGGGACTCGATCGCGGGTGTTTTCCTTGATTTTTCGCGGCTGAGAGGGAGGTGGGAGGAAGTACCAAAGAAGTACCAAAAAAGACCGGGTGAGGTGGGACGAAAATAAAACCCGAAACGCGACCTACCAACTGAGACATTAGGAGTAGAGATTCTCCACATTGGTTTATTTTTCTCTTCATTTTTTAGCAAAGCAACACTTTCCTAACGTACAAAAAATCCCGGACTAAACTTTCTTAATTTATCCAAATCAATTGATCTCTCTTATTAATGTAATTTATTTTAGGAAACAAATAACAGATTTCTAGAAATAAATAAACATCATCATGAAAGCATTTACGTACCTATTTAATTTGTCAGCTTGACCACTTACAAATGCAAGGTACACTCCCTACTGGCTGATGATGTGCCCTACTGCTGTCCGCCGTCGCCGCTGCAGGCTGGTGCCGCTCGTTGTTGCTGCGCTCGTTCATCCCTGGCTGGTGCTGCTCGTTAGATCACTGATTGATCACAAGAAGACAAGAGCAATTGGTCGGTTTCTTGATTAATTTCACTTATGTACGCTGTTTTTGACACGGACAGAGTGGTGGCTGATTGCATAGCTAGCGTGGTAGCGTAGCTTGATTCAAGATTTCAAGGGATTCGTCCAACTGTGCCGTTTACAGCCTGGTAGACAACGTCTCTTTTTTCTCTGCCGATCGATTTTTCCTCTGCAGAAGCGATGTGAACGGCCGCCGTGATCCTTCGTTCCCGTCTCGCCGTGGTGGTTTTCCGACGTTGTCTGTCATAACCACCTGGATGGCCTTTCTCACTCATCGGACAGCAATGCGCTGATACGTATTGAAAACGGAGATCAAGGGACGTCTCCAAAGTGCTGTCTATTCGCAATTGATGCGGGGGCACGAGTTCGGCGGTTGCTAATTAGCAACCGTCATTATCTATTCTTAGTAATAATAATAATAATAATCTTTACCTAATAATAATAAAAAGAATTGGGTTTCTGGCGTACGTTGTCACGCGTGATTTTGCATAAAAGCCCCTCGGTTTATAAAAATTAACCCGCAGTCCTCGGCATAAGTTAGCCCGAACCGGTATGCAGGAGAGAAAAGAAAAAAGAAATAGCCCAGCCTCCTCGATCCCATCTCGAGCCCAGCCTGCCGCCACCTCCTGCCCCACGCCGCCGCCGCGCCGGCGACCCCCCGCCGCCACCTCCTCCTCGCCCGCCCGCCCGCGCCATGCCACCTCCAGCCGGCCAGCGGGCTCTCCTCACCTCTCTATCAAGCCGCCAGAGGCGACCGACCCGGCGATGCTCGATCCGGGTCATGACGCCCGCCGGTCGGCGCCAAGCAGCACAAAGACCGGAACCACCGTTAAGCCTCGATCCCCTCTCCTCCACGCCCCGCTCGTCACATCAGGCGCCGCCCGGGAGGGCTCGCGTTCGATGCAGAAAGGCAGCAGACGGAGCTTGCAGGGCCCGGATCCGTACGTGGCAAATTTGGGGAGGGGCGGGGGGGGGGGGTCGCCGGTGACGCAGAGGAAGGCCGGAGCGCGCTTCCCGCTCGGCTCCATGGCGGCTCCTGGACAGAAATCCATGGCGGCTCCTGGGCAAAAAGGAGATAGGGAGGTGAGGGAGAAAGGGACAGTGATGAGCTCCAGACAGAAAAGGTTAGGCACCTGGTATAAGCCTATCATTTCCTTAATCTTTCAACTCTAACGCTTAAATTGTTTGTCCTGATGTGTTTTCAGAATCTCATATTGCAAAATATTGATGGTCAGATCAAGTGTATTAATGAAATGTGCAACATGATGTCTCTTGATCTTAAGAAGACATTATATGAAGTTCATCCCAGCTTTGTTGAATTGGAAAGAATCAAATCCATGAGTGTAAGTGATAGCACACTTGATAGGCTTGCAGGAAAAGTTCATGCACTAAATCAAGAAAAGAAACAGAGGCTCCGGAAGGTCCTGGTGTTTGCTGTTCATGTTAGTCATTTAACAAAAGTATGGGTCTGTGTGTATCTTTAACGTATTCATCTTAGTCTATATGTTTTACTGTTGACCTCCAGTATGGGCATGTCATTGTGTTTGAGTAGTTGCCTGATAATATGATTCAGCTTAGCAAATCATATCATAATCTATTTTTCTGAACTGTCGAATATGCTGTCTTGCTTGTCACTCTTATGATTCAATGTATCTGTACATTTAATAAAAGCAAGAGCATGCATCTATCTTACTTCAATGCTTTCACCTTGGCATATAATAATAACAAAGTATGGATTGACTCCGTGAGTCCATCATCACAATACGCTTTTTTTCTATGAATTTACGTCTTTAGTTTGAATTTAAAACATATACGCGAGGTGGTACTAAAGCGCGTTGGTCGATTTCGCTCAGATCGTTCGGCACCGAGACCGAGAAAGCCGACGAAACAGCCCATCGAGAAAAGGCCAAGCGAAGAAACAGCCCATATCAACCCGAAATCCTCAAGTCAACCTGAACCGGTACACACGAGGGAAAAAATGCACGACCATCCCTTCCCAGCGCGCCGCCGCCCCTTCCATGCTCCAGCGCGCCGCTGGCCCTCGCCATGCGCTGCCGCAGCCGGCCGACTCCTCTCTCTCCTCCTTTGCCGCCACCGCTCTTCATCAGCCGGCCTACTCCGTCAAAACGGGTAGGCGGCCGACTCCTCTCTCCTCCTCCTCCTCCTTTCCCGCCACCGCTCTTCATCAGCCCGGCCTACTCCGTCGAAACGGGTAGGCGATGCTGAAGTTCGCCAGAACGGGTAGGTGGCCGTCGGGCGGTGTGAGGTGCGGCAGCTTGCTATGATGGCGGCGACTGGTGCGGCAGCCATGCCACATTGGATCTCCTTGGTCTTCCTCTCGATCGAATCTGCATGCAAACACCTTGACTTGCTGGATGTCTCGTGATAGGTACCTCAACAACCGTCACGACGGAGCTGCCACCGCAGCTCGAGAGAGGAGGGCGTCGCCGGAGATGAGGGCCGCCTGCACGAGTCAGGGCCGCTAACGGCGGCAGCACCCGCGTCCACACCCTAGCCAGCGGCAACACAAGCACCAAGGTTGGGTTGTGTCTTCGTGGTGCGTGTCGATGTCCATGTGCAGCACGCGCCGGAAGCGACACGCAGGCGTAGCTCAGGCATTACCCCAGGAGGCCGTCGATGACGGGGTTGTCGTTTGAGCAAGCGGCGTCCTGGCGGCGCATGGTGCCGATGTCATGCTCCTCGGCAGTTCGCTGGAGATTGCCGTCGCTAATATACCCGCCGGGGTGAGGTTGCAGAGGAGGTCTCGACGTATTTCTGATCGTGGAACTCGAGCAACTCCTCCGACCTGGCCGGCCTGGTGAGGAGGCGACTCATGTCTTTGAGGAGATCGTAGGAGGCAACGAGGCAGTGGGCCATCGTGATGCGGCGGAGCACCATGACGTGTCCCTCGTTGTAGTCGATGCGGGAGATGTCTGGGTCGTAGTAGTGCGTGGCTGCCCTTATCTCCTTTCGTGTCTTCGTAAGTTCGTAGTTAAGCCTTGAAGCTCTCTCCTCCAGGTCTCACATGTCTACATGGGCCAGTTGGGGATGAGTTTGATCTACTCAATTTAGTTGTCTTGATTGATTGATGCGTTATCACACCAAAGTGAACTCAAAGTGAAATGCTAACAAATCTTTCTCACGGTTGTGGATAGAACGGAGGAGGTGGCACCTGGCTCCATCAGTTTGAAGCGGACCAGAGTCGTTCCCATTGTTGGGCAGGTTGCTGGGTGGAGAAACTTACAGGCACGTTTCGAATCCAGCTGTCGCCGAAGCAGCACTACTGCCTACAGGTCCAAGGTTTACTGAAGCACTACTTACATTGATTAGTTTTTTGAAGAGCCATCGCTTCTTGACCCCTACACCTACTCGCCAATAGCAACAACCTCTGTGTCACTACTCACCAAATTCCAGTGCATCATCCATGTTTAGTCAATGTACGTGCTGAACCAGCCTAAGAGTTTGATTATTATCTGTGTGTGCTTTTGTTATAGGTAGTGCTTCTCTTGAATTTACTGATTTTTATGGCGCATGACTCCTTGGCAGGCGACTCCATCCTATTCCATGGCATGAGTTCATGAATATGTATATAACAGTTTGCAAGCGGTAAGATGTCTGATGCTTTCCTGCAGTATACACGGACAGTGTGAAGTAATATATTTTCCTTTCAACTTTTTGTATGTGAAATCAGTATCCTAATGTCATTATTTTGTGTGTCCTGGACATCATATCATATAGTGTGCATGCATTTAGTGTTGCAGACAATCATATGAACCAGCTAAATATAGTAAACTTAATTACATTCATGAATTTGCACTAAATATTGTTGCTATCTTTTTTTTGTGAAATAATATTGTTGCTATCTTGCAATTCTATTTACATATTGCTTATGGATCCTAGGCTTATATGGTAGGTTTATGTGAGCTTTCTGTTTATTCTAATATTAAAACTTACCAAGAAACCTCTCAAAACAAAAAATGAACCAAGATAAGTGTCGTTAAGAATCAAATTAACCAGCTAACAATGTTCATTTTGTGAAGTTTTCTCAACGTAATGTTATAAAAGTATCCTTGAGATTACTACTTACGAGCATGTTTGTTGGTCTTTGTGAAAACATGTTGGGCTCTTTTTTTTCTAATAATGAAAGGATCCAATATAACTTATTTGTTTGTATTGATCACTGTGAATTAATTGTATAACACGTTGTAATTAGCATTGGATGTGTCACTGAGGAGTCGGACTCGAAGTCCCTGGTGTGTCCAACATGAACTCTTGCTTTTCTATGTTATATTACCCAAAGGATTAAGGATCTTTGTGCAATACTTTTCTCTCAGAAATTTGTGAGCAGTATTGGCTAAACTTTATTGAGTTCCTAATTTCTTTTAAGGAGAAGTTCCTAAATTTATTTTCTTTCGTTGGGGGGAAGTATGTTGATGCGGGTAAAGAAATATTCTATGAGATTAGCATGTCCTATTTTGATAATTTGGATCTTGAAAAAAATTGAATAAAATTTGCATGAACAATGAATGTATTTTTGCATATATTGTTATAAATAAACTTGAATATAAACTATTTCCCCCGTTGCAACGGGAATTTGTGCTAGTTATCCTTAAGCATAGATTATTAGCTAGGATCTCTACTCCTAAGAGCAAAGATAATAGCACAACCGGCTGCTGGCTATATAGCAATGCCACGTCATCATAAAGCCTTGTCTCATATAGTAGTCTGGCGTTTTGGCTGGCTATTAGCATGGCTCCATTTAATATGAAGTATTTATTGCGTACATGTGCATATGATTTGCTGTGATCTACAGTAAACAACATCTTTGTGGCCATTTCAAAGAGCATACATATACATGCCATCCATGCAACCAGGAAATAGGAAGGCTGACTGGCATTTAGGCAACAAACATATGTCATACAGCATCATAGTACTCCAAACATGTCACACAACATCATACTACTCCATAGCATCATGAGTAATTACTTAAGATTACATAAGTCTTTAAGAAAGCATTCAACAAACATAATAGATAACATCTCCGGCAAACAAGCCGTTCACGACCACAAGCAACAATCATAGTTTTGATCTGGACGATGACAAAAGTCACAACGCATGGAGGGTACTTCGCTGGAAAGGAGCAACCACTCATTTGCATCAATAACCTTCAACCACTGTATGGAAAAGGAACCGGGTCAAGCTTAAAAATTTAGCCAATGCAAACTTACAACATGTGACATCAAGAAGTAACACTGAGTAGTAATGCTGGAGAAAATCACTTCTATAAATCCTGTATAGCTACACAGGTTCAGTAAAAACAAATACTGTAACAATAGGAAGAGGAACAAGCTATAAAGAAGACCTCACTCTCTATACAAGCATGTTGGCAGATCAAATAAATTTTCTTGAGCAATAATACATTCACACTGACTAAACTATAGAGTACAGAACTATTTGGTTAACGAAAAGAACAATTTAAGATCAGAGAAAGCATACCTATAAGTAACAGCTGCCGCAATCACCACATCACAACTCACTCCTGAAATAAAAATGCATGTAAGTGTAACGCCCCGGATTCGATGCGCCAGGTGTCTGCCAGTTATTCGCCGTCGTTGCCATGTCATTTGCTTGCGTGTTGCACTTTGCCATGTCATCATCTGCATTTCATACCATGTCATCATGTGCATTTCATTTTGCATACGTGTTCGTCTCATGCATCCAAGCATTTTCCCTGTTGTCCGTTTTGCAATCCGGCACTCCTATGTCTCCCGGCGCCCCTTTTACCTATTTTCGTGTGCGGGTGTTAAACGGTCTCGGAATGGACCGAGGTTTGTCAAGCGGCCTTGGTATAGCAACCGGTAGACCGCCTGTCAAGTTTCGGATCATTTGGAGGTCGTTTGGTACTCCAACGGTTAACCGGGTAACCGTAAGAGCCTCCTTCTCCTTGCAGCCCAACACCCCTCCAAAGTGGCCCAAAACCCATCAAACTCCCCTCCATGCTCTTAGTCGTTCGATCACGATCGCGTGGCCGAAAACCGCACCTCATTTGGACTCTCCTAGCTCCCTTTACCTATAAATACACCTCCCCCTCCGAAATTCGCGGTCCAAACCCCCCCTAACCCTAGCAGATTCGTCCCCGCAGCCACCGGACACGTCCGGCCGCAGCCGGACATGTCCAGCCGCCGCCCTCGTCCAATTGCACGCCGCCCGTCGCCACAGCCCCCGCGCCGCCGCCAGCCCGTCGGGGCCCGAGGCCGCCCATGCAGGTCCGATCTGGGCGCGCCCGCCGCCATGGCCGCCGCCTCCTCCGCCGCCCGGCCAACCTCGCCGCCCGCCGCCTTGACCTCGCCGCGCCTCCTGGCGCCGTCTTCGCCGCGCCGCCCAGGAGTAATCGCCGCCGCCGCCTCGGCCACAGCATGTCCGTCTCCCCGCCGCCCGGCGCCCGCTTGCCGCGCGCCGTCGCCGCGCCCGCCGCCCGGCAGATGTTGTCTCCCGCCGCCGGCGCCACCCCAGTGCCGCCCGCGCCGCCCGACCAGCGCCGCCGCCGGGATCCTCCGCCGCCGTCGCCTCCGTGGCCGCGCCCTTCGCCTGCCCGCGCCCCTTCAACTCCGGCCGGAGCCCTCGCCGGAGCTCTCGCCGGAGCCGCCGGACCCGTCGCCCCGGATCCGGACGAGATCCACCACCACCACCAACCAAACGCCCCGTCCCTGCCCTGGATCTCCTCGTCCCGCACGCCTCCGTCCCGGGTAGACTTTCCCGGAGGTGATATTTTCACTAAGTCCCCGAAATTGTTGCATTTTTGTTGCATATTCATCGCATCATATCTCTGCATCCGTAGCTCCGTTTTGTGCGTATAATATGTCAAAATGTTCGACTCGAGGAGTAGATCATTTAATCTCATTGCATCATTTTCATTTGAGCTCATCTTGATGCCCGAAATGCTGTTGGAAGAGTGCTATGTGATGTTAGTTTCTGTTTCTTAACAGAACATGCACTTTTGTCATTTTTGCCATGATTGATGTGTGCACCCTATGAACTTGAGTCCTACATGTGTTTTGTAATATGCCATGCCATCTTTTCAGGGGTGTATGCCATGTATTTTTGTGATCTATGTGGTGATTAGCACAAGCATGCAAACTAGGCATCATAATGTTGCTGATTTCAGCCCTGTTCTGCTGATATTTTTATGCCATGTTGACTTGATGCTACAGAGAGTTCCATGCTTATTTTGAGATACTTCAGTAAGGATGTTTTGTTATACATGTCTTGCTCTATCCATCCATGCCATTGTTTGCAATTATGGAGTGCTATAGCTTGAGTCAATCGAGCTCTACTTTTGCTATAAAATGTTCCTGGCAGATTGTTTACATGTTATTCAATTTTGCCAAGGTTGTTGTAGTTGATCCTTGCATGCTATGATGTTGTTCTTGCCATGTATAGCTTCTATGCCATGTCTTCTTACTGTTGGTTGCCTTGCCATGCCATGTATTGCTCTGTGGTGAGTGGTTCAAGCTCACCAACATGCCAACTTATCGTTGTTCCTGCCATGTTCAAATCTGTAATATAACTTGCCATGTTTACATGGGTGCTATTATATTTTATGATCCTTTTTGGCTTATGGTCAGTAAAGGACTTTTGTTATATGCTTTGAGTAGATTCATGCCATGCCTTTATTTGCCATGATAAGTTCCTGTAACATGTTGTTTGATAGCTCTAAACATTGCAACCTGATGTTATTTCTGCCAATGCCTGAAACTGTTATTATTTGCAATCTTGCCATGTGTTTTTGAGCATGTTCTAGTGATTTCTGGAGATAGCTCAGTGTTCATGTTTTGTAATGCTTTACCTCTACATCATGTCCATGCCTTTTGTTATCAAGTTGAGGTGCTGTAGCTTGTTGTTTTGATGCTTGCAATATGCATAGTTGCTGTTTTGGACAGATTGTTGCTATAACTTGTTTCATGTGTATGTGTTGAACCGTTGCTCCGTTTTGAGTGTGCTCTATATGAAACTTGCTTGTTTTTGCATGTAGTTTCATATTATCATGTTGCATCCTTGTTTTGAGGTGTTTGCTTGATGTTTGGGTACATTTTGCATCAATGCCATGTTTATCTTGTTTTGCTCATATCTTCTAGCCCGTAGTCTCGAATCTAATGAACTTTATATGTAACTTGACTAGAATTTCGTGTAGATCATCGTGGTGCATTTTAACTTGCTGTTTAACAACTTGAACATAAGGTTTATTCAGATCTGGATCAATTTCGAAATTTGCATATGAGGACTTACCGGAATTGTTCTATGGTGTTTCCGGCCTCATTTAAACTTGCTTTGATTTGTTGCTCTTGTTTGCATCATCTCTTGCCATGAGTAGCTTCATGTAGCTTTGTCATGCATCATGCTTGGTTGTGCATCGTGCCTTGTTCATGTGTGGTGTGTTTACTATGTTGTGTGCTTCTTCTTGTTAGTTCCCGTTTCGTTGCGATCGTGAGGATTCGTTCGTCTACTCTTGGTTCGGCTTCATCCGTTCGTCTTCTTCATGGACTCGTTCTTCTTCCTTGCGGGATTTCAGGCAAGATGACCGCTACCCTGGATCTCACTACTATCATTGCTATGCTAGTGGCTTCGTTCTATCGCTATGCTGCGCTACCTATTACCTGTTTATCAAGCCATCCCAAATTGCCATGTCAGCCTCTAACCTTTTTCACCCTTCCTAGCAAACCGTTGTTTTGCTATGTTACCGCTTTTCTCAGCCCCTCTTATAGCGTTGTTAGTTGCAGGTGAAGATGAAGTTTGTTCCTTGTTGGAACATGGAGATGTTGTTCCTTGTTGGAACATGTTTACTTGTTGGGATATCACAATATATCTGATTTAATTAATGCATCTATATACTTGGTAAAGGGTGGAAGGCTCGGCCTTATGCCTGGTGTTTTGTTCCACTCTTGCCGCCCTAGTTTCCGTCATATCGGTATTATGTTCCCGGATTTTGCGTCCCTAACGCGGTCGGGTGATTTATGGGACCCCTTGACAGTTCGCTTTGAATAAGACTTTTCGGCAAGGCCCAACATTGGTTTTATCATTTGCCTCACCACCACCTACTTTTCCCTTGGGAGTCGCGCCTCAAGGGTCATCTTTATTTAGCCCCCGGGCGGTGCTTCTCTAAGTGTTGGTTCGAACCGAGTCATCATGGGCCACCTTGGGGCAACTTGAGGATTGGTTTTACTCGTAGCCTGTCTCATCCGGTGTTGCCCTGAGAACGAGATATGTGCAGCTCCTATCGGGATTGTCGGCGCATCGGGCGGTCTTGCTGGTCTTGTTTTATTACTGTCGAAATGTCTTGTAGCCGGGATTCCGAGACTGATCGGGTCTTCCCGGGGAGAAGGAATATCCTTCGTTGATCGCGAGAGCTTATCATGGGCTAAGTTGGGACACCACTGCAGGGTATAAACTTTCGAGAGCCGTGCCCGCGGTTATGTGGCAGATGGGAATTTGTTGATATCCGGTTGTAGTAAACTTGAAGCAAACTCTTCTAAAATACACCAACCGTGTGTGTAACCGTGAGTGTCTCTTTTCGGGGTTGATCGAGAGGAGAACACGGTTCTTGGGTTATGTCTGACGTAAGTAGGAGTTCAGGATCACTTCTTGATCATTACTAGTTGACGACCGTTCCTTTGTTTCTCTTCTCGCTCTCATTTGCGTATGTTAGCCACCATATATGCTTAGTCGCTGCTGCAACCTCACCACTTTATCCCTTCCTTACCCTTTAAGCTTTGCTAGTCTTGATACCCATGGTAATGGGATTGCTGAGTCCTCGTGGCTCACAGATTACTACACCACCAGTTGCAGGTACAGGTTTACGATGATCATGACGTGAGAGCGATATTTGCTTGTGTTGGAGTTCTTCTTCTGCTTCTTCGATCAGGGGATAGGTTCCAGGTCGGCAGCCTGGGCTAGCAGGGTGGATGTCGTTTGTGCTTCTGTTTATGTTTCATCCATAGTCGGATATTGATCTTGTATATGATGTTGATGTATTCTTGTGGCATTTGTGCCTTATGTATGTATCCCCATCTATTATGTAATGTTGATGTAATGATATCCACCTTGCAAAAGCGTTTCAATATGCGAGTCTATCCTTGGTGGGACCGTCGAGTTCCTTTTGGATAGGGTCGCATATTGGGCGTGACAAGTTGGTATCAGAGCCTCGACCGACCCTAGGAGCCCCCTTGATTGATCGTGTAGTTTGGCCGTTGTTGAGTCTAGAAGAAAACTGTTTTGAGTCTAGTTATATCGAGAGTAGGAATTCTTTTTACTCCTCGCCTTCTTCGCTCGGTGAGGAATCTTGACGTAGGTGTTTTGAATTACTCCTCTTCCCTTCAAATTTTCTTTAGGATCACGCAGTTGGTTCTTCGATCGTTGTTCCTCAGCTCTTTTCATCTGGTGCATTTCTCGCCAAGTCGACTTGACCCTCTTCATCTTTGGGTTCAATCCTCAGTTCTTCCTCCGACATCGTTGTTTTTCCTTGTCCGAAGTTGTCCTTGTTTTTCCCACCCTCCCTCCCTTCTTCTTCTCGGAACCGGAGTCCGTAATCGAGTATCCATCCTACTCGTGCGAAGTCTTTGCTTTCTTTCCCCAATGATTTCAACCGGTGTTTTCTCTTCAAGATATTCGTCGGTTCCCCCTTCCAAGTTGCCTTTGTTTTCCCGCCCTCCCACCCTTTTTCTTCCCGGAGTCTGACTCTCTCTCGACCAGCTATCTCATTCGTACGGAGCCTCTTCAGTCTTTCGTCAATTGTTTCAACCGGTGAATTCTCGTCTTGTTCGTCATTCTTCATCCCTTTCTTTTCGGTGCACTCAACTCAAGTTTGTGGGTTGATCATATTCTTTCCTTGGATCAAGTGTTTTCCTTGCTCGCTCTCTCTCGCCAGTTTATCCTTCCGGAGTGTGCAAGACATCTCGGAGATTCGTCTGTGTTCCAATTAATTCGAGGCTGTCACCTCATTCAAATATTTCAATTGTTCCGGTGCATCATCTATCTCTTCAACAATCCTTTCCAACGGTGTTTTCTTTTAGTGGGCCCTAACCCACAAGTCTTTTTCCAGGATCTTACCCGACTCTTCTAATTATTCCGGAGTTATTCTCAAGTTCTTTTTGAAGTTTGACGTAAGAATGAATTTCATCAGTCAGATGCTTTTCCAAGATCAATTTCAAATCATTTCATTGTTGGCTCAACCTCTCTGTTTTTCATTCTTCCGGAGTATCTCATTAATTTTGGTGGCATTTCTCGTCGTCATTTGAAGACCGAAGAAGAGTTTTTCCTCTAAATCTTTTCCGTTCTCCCGGAGATTCGCGGTGCTAGCTCGATGTTATCCTATCTAGTTGTTTTCCAGTTGTGCAATTCTTTTCATCCATCCGGAGTATTTCAGGAGTTGTTTTCCGTCTCGATCATCCGGAGGCATCTTTTCGGAAGATTTCTTCATTCTAAGTTTTCAGATTCGTTGTCCAATTATTCTATATCCGTGCCCCTTCTTTCGTCTCAATACTCTTCCGGTGCTGCGTTCAAGCATTCGTTAATCAGTTCGCGATCTCTTCGTTCTCTTGCATTTTAATTCCCTCAAGTATCTTCGTGCTTTTCTAATTCTTCCCGGTGATTCATTCTCTCTTTCGTCAGCCATTTTCGAATTCTTACGGTGGTTCGTTCAAGGTTCTTTTCCTTGTTTATCATATTAATCCATTCGTTCTTTTCAATCCTACCGGTGGTTCATGAAAACCTTCCAAAATTTTCGTACTATATCTCCCTTTAATCTTTTCCAACGCGAATAAGTAGTATGCCAAATCCATTGTTGGTCATCAATTTAATTTGATGAAGGATAAGCATACAATAAATCTTTTTCTTATTCCATCCAAGTGATTAATCTTTTTCTTCGGAGTTTGTTCTTGATGAATGAATTCTACTTCCAAGTGTTCTCATCTTTTCTTTTCCGGAGTTCAATTTCCTCAGGCATTTCGTCGGAACCTTCATCGGATTCATCGCAGGCTCATCTTATTATTTCTTCCTTCATTCTATCTCTTCGTCCTTTTGTTCACCGGAGTTCTTCATGGTGGTTCTTCATGATTTAATTCATTCTTCAAGAGTTCATCAAGATTTTGTTGGTGGAGTTCAAGTATCTTTTCTTCTCGCATCTCGAAGTGCAATTAATTCTCCGTATTCTTTTGAAGTGGAGTTTTGCATTTCTTCGTTCTTCTCAGCTATTTAATCTTTTCCGCTTGTGGTCGGCGATCAGCTCTTAATTTTGGGATGTTTTCCATAAGTCCACAACAAGCTTATTCTTTCGTTGTTGATTTTCTCAACAACTCCATTCAATCCTTCCTTCTAATTTCTTTTCAATTCTCTCAATTCTTCCGGAGGCATTGCGTCGTTTATCTCGTCAAGTGTCATTCCTGTTGGGGAACGTAGCAGAAATTCAAAATTTTCTACGCATCACCAAGATCTATCTATGGAGAAACTAGCAACGAGGGAAGGAGAGTTCATCTACATACCCTTGTAGATCGCTAAGCGGAAGCATTCATGAGAACGGGGTTGAAGGAGTCGTACTCGTCGTGATCCAAATCACCGGAGATCCTAGTGCCGAACGGACGGCACCTCCGCGTTCAACACACGTACAGCCGGTGGCGTCTCCCACGCCTTGATCCAGCAAGGAGAGAGGAGAGGTTGAGGAAGACTCCATCCAGCAGCAGCACAAGGCGTGGTGATGGTGGAGGCGTGGCAATCTTGCAGGGCTTCGCCAAGCATCACAAGAGAGGAGGAGGAGGAAGAAGAGACGCAGGGCTGCACCAACGAGAGATCGAATCGAGTGTTATGGGCAGCCCCTAGGCCTCATATATATAGGGGAAGGGGAGGAGGGTGCGCCCCCTCTAGGGTTCCCACCCCTAGAGGGGCGGCAGCCCTAGATGGGTTCAAGGGGAGGTGGCCAAGAGGGGAGAGAGGGGGAGGCGCCCACTAGATGGGCCTTAAGGCCCATTTGGACCTAGGGTTTCCCCCTCCCTCCACTTCCCACGCCTTGGGCCTTGGTGGGGGGCGCCCCGGCCCACCTAGGGGCTGGTCCCCTCCCACACTTGGCCCACGCAGCCTTCTGGGGCAAGTGGCCCCACTTGGTGGACCCCCGGGACCCTCCCGGTGGTCCCGGTACATTACCGATATCACCTGAAACTTTCCCGGTGACCAAAACAGGACTTCCCATATATAAATCTTTACCTCCGGACCATTCCGGAACTCCTCGTGACGTCCGGGATCTTATCCGGACTCGAACAACATTCGGTAACCACATACAAACTTCCTTTATAACCCTAGCGTCATCGAACCTTAAGTGTAGACCCTACGGGTTCGGAGACATGTAGACATGACCGAGGCGTTCTCCGGTCAATAACCAACAGCGGGATCTGGATACCCATGTTGGCTCCCACATGTTCCACGATGATCTCATCGGATGAACCACGATGTCAAGGACTCAATCGATCCCGTATTCAATTCCCTTTGTCTAACGGTATTGAACTTGCCCGAGATTCGATCGTCGGTATCCCGATACCTTGTTCAATCTCGTTACGGCAAGTCTATTTACTCGTTCCGTAACACATCATCCCGTGATCAACCCCTTGGTCACATTGTGCACATTATGATGATGTCCTACCGAGTGGCCCAGAGATACCTCTCCGTTTACGGAGTGACAAATCCATCTCGATTCGTGCCAACCCAATGCAGACACTTTCGGAGATACCGTAGTGCACCTTTATAGCCACCCGATTCGTTGTGATGTTTGGTACACCCAAAGCATTCCTACGGTATCCGGGAGTTGCACAATCTCATGGTCTAAGGAAATGATACTTGACATTAGAAAAGCATTAGCATACGAACCACGATCTTTGTGCTAGGCTTAGGATTGGGTCTTGTCCATCACATCATTCTGCCAATGATGTGATCCCGTTATTAACGACATCCAATGTCCATGGTCAGGAAACCGTAACCATCTATTGATCAACGAGCTAGTCAACTAGAGGCTTACTAGGGACATGGTGTTGTCTATGTATCCACACATGTATCTGAGTTTCCTATCAATACAATTATAGCATGGATAATAAACGATTATCATGAACAAGGAAATATAATAATAACTAATTTATTATTGCCTCTAGGGCATATTTCCAACAGTATCCCACTTGCACTAGAGTCAGTAATCTAGTTCACATCGTCATGTGATTAACACTGATAGGTTACATCGCCATGTGACCATCACCCAAAGAGTTTACTAGTGTCTGTAAACTAGTTCACATCATCATGTGATTTAGACTCAATGAGTTCTGATTTGATCATGTTTTGCTTGTGAGAGAGGTTTTAGTCAACGGGTTTTAGTCAACGGTTCGAACCTTTCAGATCCGTGTGTGCTTGCAAATTTCTAGGTCATATTTGTAAACGCTGCTTCCACGCTCCACTTGGAGCTATTCCAAATGGTTGTTCCACTATCGTATCCTGTTTTCTACTTAGAGTCATTCGGATAGGTGTTAAAGCTTGCATCGGCGTAACCCTTTATGCCGAACTCTTTATCACCTCCATAATCGAGAAACATGTCCTTATTTATGCCAAGGACAATTTTGATCGCTGTCCAATGATCCATTCTGGATCATTCTTGTACCCTTGATTGACTCATGGCAAGGCACACTTCCGGTGCGGTAAAAAAGATAGCATACTATAGAGCCTATGTCGAAGCATAGGGGCGACCTTCGTCCTTTCTCTTTTCGCCGTGGTCGAGCTTTAACTCTTAACTTCATACCTTACATCTCAAGCAAGAACTCCTTCTTTGGTGATCCATCTTGAACACTTTCAAGATTATGTCAAGGTATGTGCTCATTTGAAAGTACTATTGAGCGTTTTTATCTATCCTCATAGATCTTGATGCTTAATGTTCAAGTAGCTTAATCCAGGTTTTCACTTGAAAACACTTTTCAAATAACCCTATATGCTTCTGAAAATTCTACATCAATTACGATCATCAATATGTCAACAACATATACTCATCGAAATTCTATAGTGCTCCCACTCACTTCTTTGGAAATACAAGTTTCTCATAAACTTTGTATAAACCCAAAATCTTTGATCATCCTATCAAAGTGCATATTCCAACTCCGAGATGCTTACTCCAGTCCTTAGAAGGATCGCTGGAGCTAGCATACCTTTTAGCATCCTTAGGATCGACAAAACTTTTCGATTGTATCACATACAATCTTTTCTTTAAAACTGGTAAGGAAACTCATTTTGACATCCATCTGCCAGATTTCATAAATGCAGCTTATGCTAACATGATTCCGACGGACTTTAAGCATCGCTACGGATGAGAAAATCTCATCGTAGTCAACTCCTTGAACTTGTGAAAAAAAACTCTTCGCCACAAGTCGAGCTTCATAGACGGTGACATTACCGTCCACGTCCGTCTTCTTCTTAAAGATCCATTCATCTCAATGGCTTGCCGCTCATCGGGCAAGTCCACCAAAGTCCATGCTTTGTCCTGATACATGGATCCTATCTCGGATTTCATGGCTTCTAACCATTTGTCGGAATTTGGGCCCACCATTGCTTCTCCATAGCTCGTAGGTTCATTGTTGTCTAGCAACATGACCTTCAAGACAGGATTGCGTACCACTCAAGTAATACGCATCCTTGTCACCCCACGAGGTACGTCAGTGACTTGATCCGAAACTTCATGATCACTATCATAAGCTTCTACTTCAATTGGTGTAGGTGCCACGGGAACAACTTCATGTGCCCTGCTACACACTAGTTGAAGTGATGGTTCAATGACCTCATCAAGTCTCCACCATCCTCCCACTCAACTTCTCGAGACGAACTTTTCCTCGAGAAAGAACCCGATTCAAGAAACAATCCCTATTGCTTCCGGATCTGAATTAGGAGGTATACCCAACTGTTTTGGGTGTCCTATGAAGATGCATTTTGTCCGCTTTGGGTTCGAGCTTATCAACCTGAAACTTTTCCACATAAGCGTCGCAGCCCCAAACTTTTAAGAAATGACAGCTTAGGTTTCTCTAAACCATAGTTCATACGGTGTCGTCTCAACGGAGTAACGTGGTGCCCTATTAAAGTGAGTGCGGTTGTCTCTAATGCCTAACCCATGAACGATAGTGGTAATTCGATAAGAGACATCATGGTATGCACCATATCCAATAGGGTGCAACTATGATGTTCGGACACACCATCACACTATGGTGTTCCAGGCGGTATTAATTGTGAAACAATTTCCATAATGTCTTAATAGCGTGCCAAAGCTCACAACTCAGATACTCATCTCTATGATCATATCATAGACATTTTATCCTCTTGTCACGATGATCTTCAAATTCACTCTGAAATTACTTGAACCATTCAATAATTCAGACTTGTGTTCATCAAGTAAATATACTCAACATCTACTCAAATCATCTGTGAAGTAAGAACATAACGATATTCATTTGATGCCTCAAAGACTCATTGGACTGCACACATCAAAATGTGTTACTTCCAACAAGTTGCTATCTTGTTCCATCTTCTTGAAAGCGAGGCTTTTGGTCATCTTGCCCATGTGGTATGATTTGCATATCTCAAGTGATTCAAATCAAGTGAGTCCAAACGATCCATCTGCACGGAGTTTCTTCATGCGTATACACCAATAGACATGGTTAGCATGTCTCAAACTTTTCAAAACGAGTGAGTCCAAAGATCCATCAACATGGAGCTTCTTCATGCGTTTACACCAATATGACTTACATGGCATTGCCACAAGTAAGTGGTACTATCATTACTATCTTATATCTTTGGCATGAAAATGTGTATCACTACGATCGAGATTTAATAAACCATTCTTTTAGGTGCAAGACCATTGAAGGTATTATTCAAATAAACAGAGTAACCATTATTCTCCTTAAATGAATAATCGTATTGCGATAGACATAATCCAATCATGTCTATGCTCAACACAAACACCAATCTCGATTAAGTAGAGGGAGCGTGCGATGCTTGATCACATCAACCTTGGAAACACTTCCAACACATATCATCAGCTCACCTTTAGCTAGTCTCCACTTATTCCGTAGCTTTTATTTCGAGTTACCAACACTTAGCAATCGAACCGGTATCTAATACCCAGGTGCTACTAGGAGTACTAGTAAAGTACACATTAACATAATGTATATCCAATATACTTCTATCGACCTTGCCAGCCTTCTCATCTACCAAGTATCTAGGGTAATGCTGCTCGATGGCAGTCCCCTTATTCGAAGCACTTAGTCTCGGGTTTGGGTTCAACCTTGGGTTTCTTCACTAGAGCAGCAGCTGATTTGCCGTTTCATGAAGTGTCCCTCTTGCCCTTTGCCCTTCTTGAAACTAGTGGTTTCACCAACCATCAACAATTGATGCGCCTTCTCGATTTCTACTTTCGCGGTGTCAAACATCGCGATACCTCAAGGATCATCATATCTATCCCTGATATGTTATAGTTCATCACGTAGCTCTAACAGCTTGGTGGAAATGACTTTGGAGAAACATCACTATCTCATCTGGAAGATCAACTCCCACTCGGTTCAAGTGGTTGTTGCACTTCAGACAATCTGAGCACAAGCTCAACGATTGAGCTTTTCTCCCTTAGTTTGCAGGCTAAGACAATCGTCCGAGGTCTTTTACCTCTTGACGTGGGCACGAGCCTGAAATCCCAATTTCAGCCCTCGAAACATCTCATATGTTCCGCGACGTTTCGAAAACGTCTTTGGTGCCTCAGCTCTAAACCGTTTAACTGAACTATCACGTAGTTATCAAAACGTGTATGTCTGATGTTCACAACATCCACAGACGACGTTTGGGGTTCAGCACACTGAGCGGTGCATTAAGGACATAAGCTTTCTTCGTCCGCATAATTGCTCTTGTCAACTTTCAACTATATTTTCTCTAGGAACATATCTAAGCGGTGGAACTAAAGCGCGAGCCACGACATAATTTGCAAAGGGTTTTGACTATGTTCAGGATAATTAAGTTCATCTCATGAACTCCCACTCAGATAGACATCCCTCTAGTCATCTAAGTGATTACATGATCCGAGTCAACTAGGCGTGTCCGATCATCACGTGAGACGGACTAGTCATCATCGGTGAACATCTTCATGTTGATCGTATCTACTATCGACTCATGCTCGACCTTTCGGTCTCGTGTTCCGAGGCCATGTCTGTACATGCTAGGCTCGTCAAGTTAACCCTAAGTGTTTGGCGTGTGTAAATCTGTCTTACACCCGTTGTATGTGAACGTAAGAATCCATCACACCCGATCATCACGTGGTGCTTAGAAGCGACGAACTTTAGCAACGGTGCACGTTAGGGAGAACACTTCTTGAAATTGTTGTAAGGGATCATCTTATTTACTACCGTCGTTCTAAGTAAACAAGATGCATAAACATGATAAACATCACATGCAATCAAATAGTGACATGATATGGCCAATATCATTTTGCTCCTTTGATCTCCATCTTCGGGCTCCATGATCATCATCGTCACCGCATGACACCATGATCTCCATCATCATGATCTCCATCATCGTGTCTTCATGAAGTTGTCTCGCCAACTATTACTTCTACTACTATGGCTATTGATTAGCAATAAAGTAAAGTAATTACATGGCGTTGTATAATGACACGCAGGTCATACAATAAATAAAGACAACTCCTATGGCTCTGCCGGTTGTCATACTCATCGACATGCAAGTCGTGATTCCTATTACAAGAACATGATCAATCTCATACATCACATATCATTCATCACATTCTTCTTGGCCATATCACATCACATAGCATACCCTGCAAAAACAAGTTAGGCGTCCTCTAATTGTTGTTTGCATGTTTTACGTGGCTGCTATGGGTTTCTAGCAAAACGTTTCTTACCTACATAAAACCACAACGTGATATGCCAATTGCTATTTACCCTTCATAAGGACCCTTTTCATCGAATCCGTTCCGACTAAAGTGGGAGATCGACACCGCTAGCCACCTTATGCACCAAGTGCATGTCGATTCGGTGGAACTGTCTCACGAAGAGTACGTGTAAGGTCGGTCCGGGCCGCTTCATCCCACAATACCGTCGAAACAAGATTGGACTAGTAACGGCAAGCATATTGAACAAAATCAACGCCCACAACTACTTTGTGTTCTACTCGTGCAAAGAATCTACGCAATAGACCTAGCTCATGATGTCACTGTTGGGGAACGTAGCAGAAATTCAAAATTTTCTACGCATCACCAAGATCTATCTATGGAGAAACTAGCAACGAGGGAAGGAGAGTGCATCTACATACCCTTGTAGATCGCTAAAGGAAGCGTTCATGAGAACGGGGTTGAAGGAGTCGATTGCTGTCGTCATTCAAATCACGGAGATCCTAGTGCCGAACGGACGGCACCTCCGCGTTCAACACACGACAGCCCGGTGGCGTCTCCCACGCCTTGATCCAGCAAGGAGAGAGGGAGAGGTTGAGGAAGACTCCATCCAGCAGCAGCACAACGGCGTGGTGATGGTGGAGGGCGTGGCAATCTTGCAGGCTTCGCCAAGCATCACAAGAGAGGAGGAGGAGGAAGAAGAGGCGCAGGCTGCACCAACGAGAGATCGAATCGCGTGTTATGGGCAGCCCCTAGGCCTCATATATATAGGGGAAGGGAGGAGGTGCGCCCCTCTAGGGTTCCCACCCCAGAGGCGGCAGCCCTAGATGGGTTCAGGGGAGGCGGCCAAGAGGGAGAGAGGGAGGCGCCCACTAGATGGGCCTTAAGGCCCATCTGGACCTAGGGTTTCCCCTTCCTCCACTTCCCACGCCTTGGGCCTTGGTGGGGCGCCCAGCCCACCTAGGGGTTGGTCCCTCCCACACTTGGCCCACGAGCCTTCTGGGGCAAGTGGCCCCACTAGTGGACCCGGGACCCTCCGGTGGTCCCAGACATTACCAATATCACCCAAACTTTCCGGTGACCAAAACAGGACTTCCCATATATAAATCTTTACCTCCGGACCATTCCGAACTCCTCGTGACGTCAGGGATCTTATCAGGGACTCGAACAACATTCGTAACCACATACAAACTTCCTTTATAACCCTAGCGTCATCGAACCTTAAGTGTGTAGACCCTACGGGTTCGGGAGACATGTAGACATGACCGAGACGTTCTCCGGTCAATAACCAACAGCGGGATCTGGATACCCATGTTGGCTCCCACATGTTCCACGATGATCTCATCGGATGAACCACGATGTCAAGGACTCAATCGATCCCGTATTCAATTCGCTTTGTCTAACGGTATTGAACTTGCCCGAGATTCGATCGTTGGTATCCCGATACCTTGTTCAATCTCGTTACCGGCAAGTCTATTTACTCGTTCCGTAACACATCATCCCGTGATCAACCCCTTGGTCACATTGTGCACATTATGATGATGTCCTACCGAGTGGCCCAGAGATACCTCTCCGTTACACGGAGTGACAAATCCGATCTCGATTCGTGCCAACCCAACAAACACTTTCGGAGATACCTGTAGTGCACCTTTATAGCCACCCGAGCACGTTGTGATGTTTGGTACACCCAAAGCATTCCTACGGTATCCGGAGTTGCACAATTTCATGGTCTAAGGAAATGATACTTGACATTAGAAAAGCATTAGCATCTGAACCACGATCTTTGTGCTAGGCTTAGGATTGGGTCTTGTCCATCACATCATTCTCGCCAATGATGTGATCCGTTATCAACGACATCCAATGTCCATGGTCGAAACCGTAACCATCTATTGATCAACGAGCTAGTCAACTAGAGGCTTACTAGGGACATGGTGTTGTCTATGTATCCACACATGTATCTGAGTTTCCTATCAATACAATTATAGCATGGATAATAAGCGATTATCATGAACAAGGAAATATAATAATAACTAATTTATTATTGCCTCTAGGGCATATTTCCAACAATTCCATCTTCTGAAGCTCATGTTCTATTCTTTCCTTGTTCAACAGGTGTGCTGCCTAAATCCTTTCAGTCTTATTCGTCTCTTTTCTCATTCTAACCACTCTGATTGGAACGAGTGGTTTCTTAGTCTATCTGATGCCGTGAGCTTTCGATTCTCACATTCTCGTCGTTCCTCTCTTCTTCTCGAGTGCTCTCGATTCTTTGCCTCTTCTCTCTTGCGTTTCTTGTTTCACCTCATCCCTTTTCCCTTCCGTCTCGGTCCTAAGATCTCGGGACGAGATCTCTTGTTAGTGGAGGAGTGTTGTAACGCCCCGGATTCGATGCGCCAGGTGTCTGCCAGTTATTCGCCGTCGTTGCCATGTCATTTGGATTGGTTTTACCCGGGCCAGTGCTTCTCCAAGTGCTGGTTCGAACCGAGCCGCCTGCAGGGCCACCTTGGGGCAACTTGAGGATTGGTTTTACTCAGAGCTTTGTCTCATCCGGTGTTGCCACGAGAGCGAGATATGTGCAGCTCCTATCGGGATTGTCGGCGCGATCGGGCGGTCTTGCTGGTCTTGTTTTATTCTGTCGAAATGTCTTGTAGCGGGATTCCGAGACTGATCGGGTCTTCCCGGGAGAAGGAATATCCTTCGTTGATCGCGAGAGCTTATCATGGGCTAAGTTGGGACACCACTGCAGGTATAAACTTTCGAGAGCCGTGCCGCGGTTATGTGGCAGATGGGAATTTGTTGATATCCGGTTGTAGTAAACTTGAAGCAAACTCTTCTAAAATACACCAACCGTGTGTGTAACCGTGAGTGTCTCTTTTCGGGTTGATCGAGAGGAGAACACGGTTCTTGGGTTATGTCGGCGACGAAGTAGGAGTTCAGGATCACTTCTTGATCATTACTAGTTGACGACCGTTCCTTTGTTTCTCTTCTCGCTCTCATTTGCGTATGTTAGCCACCATATATGCTTAGTCGCTGCTGCAACCTCACCACTTTATCCCTTCCTTACCCTTTAAGCTTTGCTAGTCTTGATACCCATGGTAATGGGATTGCTGAGTCCTCGTGGCTCATGATTACTACACCACCGATTGCGTGTACAGGTTTACGATGATCATGACGTGAGAGCGATATTTGCTTGTGTTGGAGTTCTTCTTACGCTTCTTCGATCGTGGGATAGGTTCGGTCGGCACTCTGGGCTAGCAGGGGTGGATGTCGTTTGTGCTTCTGTTTATGTTTCATCCATAGTCGGATATTGATCTTGTATATGATGTTGATGTATTCTTGTGGCATTTGTGCCTTATGTATGTATCCCCATCTATTATGTAATGTTGATGTAATGATATCCACCTTGCAAAAGCGTTTCAATATGCGAGTCTATCCTTGGTGGGACCGTCGAGTTCCTTTTGGATAGGGTCGCATATTGGGCGTGACAAGTTGGTATCAGAGCCTCGACCGACCCTAGGAGCCCCCTTGATTGATCGTGTAGTTTGGCGTTGTTGAGTCTAGAAGAAAACTGTTTTGAGTCTAGTTATATCGAGAGTAGGAATTCTTTTACTCCTCGCGCCCTTCGTCTCTCGGTGAGGAATCTTGACGTAGGTGTTTTGAATTACTCCTCTTCCCCTTCAAATTTTCTTTAGGATCACGCAGTTGGTTCTTCGATCGTTGTTCCTCAGCTCTTTTCATCTGGTGCATTTCTCGCCAAGTCGACTTGACCCTCTTCATCTTTGGGTTCAATCCTCAGTTCTTCCTCCGACATCGTTGTTTTTCCTTGTCCGAAGTTGTCCTTGTTTTCCCACCTCCTCCCTTCTTCTTCTCGGAACCGAGTCCGTAATCGAGTATCCATCCTACTCGTGCGAAGTCTTTGCTTTCTTTCCCAATGATTTCAACCGGTGTTTTCTCTTCAAGATATTCGTCGGTTCCCCCTTCCAAGTTGCCTTTGTTTTCCGCCCTCCCACCCTTTTTCTTCCCGGAGTCTGACTCTCTCTCGACCAGCTATCTCATTCGTACGGAGCCTCTTCAGTCTTTCGTCAATTGTTTCAACCGGTGAATTCTCGTCTTGTTCGTCATTCTTCATCCCTTTCTTTTTCCGGTGCACTCAACTCAAGTTTGTGGGTTGATCATATTCTTTTCCTTGGATCAAGTGTTTTCCTTGCTCGTTCGTCTCTCGCCAGTTTATCCTTCCGGAGTGTGCAAGACATCTCGGAGATTCGTCTGTGTTCCAATTAATTCGAGGCTGTCACCTCATCAAATATTTCAATTGTTCCGGTGCATCATCTATCTCTTCAACAATCCTTTCCAACGGTGTTTTCTTTTAGTGGGCCCTAACCCACAAGTCTTTTTCCAGGATCTTACCTGACTCTTCTAATTATTCCGGAGTTATTCTCAAGTTCTTTTTGAAGTTTGACGTAAGAATGAATTTCATCAGTCAGATGCTTTTCCAAGATCAATTTCAAATCATTTCATTGTTGGCTCAACCTCTCTGTTTTTCATTCTTCCGGAGTATCTCATTAATTTTGGTGGTATTTCTCGTCGTCATTTGAAGACCGAAGAAGAGTTTTTCCTCTAAATCTTTTCCGTTCTCCCGGAGATTCGCGGTGCTAGCTCGATGTTATCCTATCTAGTTGTTTTCCAGTTGTGCAATTCTTTTCATCCATCCGGAGTATTTCAGGAGTTGTTTTCCGTCTCGATCATCCGGAGGCATCTTTTCGGAAGATTTCTTCATTCTAAGTTTTCAGATTCGTTGTCCAATTATTCTATATCCGTGCCCCTTCGTTCGTCTCAATACTCTTCCGGTGCTGCATTCAAGCATTCGTTAATCAGTTCGCGATCTCTTCGTTCTCTTGCATTTTAATTCCCTCAAGTATCTTCGTGCTTTTCTAATTCTTCCCGGTGATTCATTCTCTCTTTCGTCAGCCATTTTCGAATTCTTACGGTGGTTCGTTCAAGGTTCTTTTCCTTGTTTATCATATTAATCCATTCGTTCTTTTCAATCCTACCGGTGGTTCATGAAAACCTTCCAAAATTTTCGTACTATATCTCCCTTTAATCTTTTCCAACGCGAATAAGTAGTATGCCAAATCCATTGTTGGTCATCAATTTAATTTGATGAAGGATAAGCATACAATAAATCTTTTTCTTATTCCATCCAAGTGATTAATCTTTTTCTTCGGAGTTTGTTCTTGATGAATGAATTCTACTTCCAAGTGTTCTCATCTTTTCTTTTCCGGAGTTCAATTTCCTCAGGCATTTCGTCGGAACCTTCATCGGATTCATCGCAGGCTCATCTTATTATTTCTTCTTTCATTCTATCTCTTTGTCCTTTTGTTCACCAGAGTTCTTCATGGTGGTTCTTCATGATTTAATTCATTCTTCAAGAGTTCATCAAGATTTTGTTGGTGGAGTTCAAGTATCTTTTCTTCTCGCATCTCGAAGTGCAATTAATTCTCCGTATTCTTTTGAAGTGGAGTTTTGCATTTCTTCGTTCTTCTCAGCTATTTAATCTTTTCCGCTTGTGGTCGGCGATCAGCTCTTAATTTTGGGATGTTTTCCATAAGTCCACAACAAGCTTATTCTTTCGTTGTTGATTTTCTCAACAACTCCATTGAATCCTTCCTTCTAATTTCTTTTCAATTCTCTCAATTCTTCCGGAGGCATTGCGTCGTTTATCTCGTCAAGTGTCATTCCTGTTGGGGAACGTAGCAGAAATTCAAAATTTTCTACGCATCACCAAGATCTATCTATGGAGAAACTAGCAACGAGGGAAGGAGAGTTCATCTACATACCCTTGTAGATCGCTAAGCGGAAGCGTTCATGAGAACGGGGTTGAAGGAGTCGATTGTCGTGATCCAAATCACCGGAGATCCTAGTGCGAACAGACGGCACCTCCGCGTTCAACACACGCGTACAGCCGGTGACGTCTCCCACGCCTTGATCCAGCAAGGAGAGAGGAGAGGTTGAGGAAGACTCCATCCAGCAGCAGCACAACGGCGTGGTGATGGTGGAGGAGCGTGGCAATCTTGCAGGGCTTCGCCAAGCATCACAAGAGAGGAGGAGGAGGAAGAAGAGACGCAGGCTGCACCAAGAGATCGAATCGCGTGTTATGGGCAGCCCCTAGGCCTCATATATATAGGGAAGGGAGGAGGGTGCGCCTCTAGGGTTCCCACCCCTAGAGGCGCCAGCCCTAGATGGGTTCAAGGGGAGGTGGCCAAGAGGGGAGAGAGGGGGAGGCGCCCACTAGATGGGCCTTAAGGCCCATTTGGACCTAGGGTTTCCCCTTCCCTCCACTTCCCACGCCTTGGGCCTTGGTGGGGGGCGCCCCAGCCCACCTAGGGGCTGGTCCCCTCCCACACTTGGCCCACGCAGCCTTCTGGGGCAAGTGGCCCCACTTAGTGGACCCTCGACCTCCCGGTGGTCCCGGTACATTACCGATATCACCTGAAACTTTCCCGGTGACCAAAACAGGACTTCCCATATATAAATCTTTACCTCCGGACCATTCCGGAACTCCTCGTGACGTCCGGGATCTTATCTGGGACTCCGAACAACATTCGGTAACCACATACAAACTTCCTTTATAACCCTAGCGTCATCGAACCTTAAGTGTGTAGACCCTACGGGTTCGGGAGACATGTAGACATGACCGAGACGTTCTCGGTCAATAACCAACAACGGGATCTGGATACCCATGTTGGCTCTACATGTTCCACAATGATCTCATCGGATGAACCACGATGTCAAGGACTCAATCGATCCGTATTCAATTCCCTTTGTCTAACGGTATTGAACTTGCCCGAGATTCGATCGTCGGTATCCCGATACCTTGTTCAATCTCGTTACGGCAAGTCTATTTACTCGTTCCGTAACACATCATCCCGTGATCAACCCCTTGGTCACATTGTGCACATTATGATGATGTCCTACCGAGTGGGCCCAGAGATACCTCTCCGCTTACACGGAGTGACAAATCCCATCTCGATTCGTACAACCCAGCAGACACTTTCGGAGATACCTGTAGTGCACCTTTATAGCCACCCAGTTACGTTGTGATGTTTGGTACACCCAAAGCATTCCTATGGTATCCGGGAGTTGCACAATCTCATGGTCTAAGGAAATGATACTTGACATTAGAAAAGCATTAGCATACGAACCACGATCTTTGTGCTAGGCTTAGGATTGTCTTGTCCATCACATCATTCTCGCCAATGATGTGATCCGTTATTAACGACATCCAATGTCCATGGTCGTGAAACCGTAACCATCTATTGATCAACGAGCTAGTCAACTAGAGGCTTACTAGGGACATGGTGTTGTCTATGTATCCACACATGTATCTGAGTTTCCTATCAATACAATTATAGCATGGATAATAAACGATTATCATGAACAAGGAAATATAATAATAACTAATTTATTATTGCCTCTAGAGCATATTTCCAACAGTCTCCCACTTGCACTAGAGTCAGTAATCTAGTTCACATCGTCATGTGATTAACACTGATAGGTCACATCGCCATGTGACCATCACCCAAAGAGTTTACTAGTGTCTGTAAACTAGTTCACATCATCATGTGATTTAGACTCAATGAGTTCTGATTTGATCATGTTTTGCTTGTGAGAGAGGTTTTAGTCAACGGGTTTTAGTCAACGGGTCTGAACCTTTCAGATCCGTGTGTGCTTTGCAAATTTCTAGGTCATATTTGTAAACGCTGCTTCCACGCTCCACTTGGAGCTATTCCAAATGGTTGTCCCACTATACGTATCCTGTTTTCTACTTAGAGTCATTCGGATAGGTGTTAAAGCTTGCATCGGCGTAACCCTTTATGCCGAACTCTTTATCACCTCCATAATCGAGAAACATGTCCTTATTTATGCCAAGGACAATTTTGACCGCTGTCCAATGATCCATTCCTGGATCATTCTTGTACCCCTTGACTGACTCATGGCAAGGCACACTTCCGGTGCGGTAAACAGCATAGCATACTATAGAGCCTATGTCTGAAGCATAGGGGACGACCTTCGTCCTTTCTCTTTTCTGCCGTGGTCGAGCTTTAACTCTTAACTTCATACCTTACATATCAAGCAAGAACTCCTTCTTTGACTGATCCATCTTGAACACTTTCAAGATTATGTCAAGGTATGTGCTCATTTGAAAGTACTATTGAGCGTTTTTTATCTATCCTCATAGATCTTGATGCTTAATGTTCAAGTAGCTTAATCCAGGTTTTCACTTGAAAACACTTTTCAAATAACCCTATATGCTTTACAGAAAATTCTACATCAATTCTGATCATCAATATGTCAACAACATATACTCATCAGAAATTCTATAGTGCTCCCACTCACTTCTTTGGAAATACAAGTTTCTCATAAACTTTGTATAAACCCAAAATCTTTGATCATCCTATCAAAGTGCATATTCCAACTCCGAGATGCTTACTCCAGTCCTTAGAAGGATCGCTGGAGCTAGCATACCTTTTAGCATCCTTAGGATCGACAAAACTTTCTGATTGTATCACATACAATCTTTCCTTACGAAAACTGGTAAGGAAACTCATTTTGACATCCATCTGCCAGATTTCATAAATGCAGCTTATGCTAACATGATTCCGACGGACTTTAAGCATCGCTACGGATGAGAAAATCTCATCGTAGTCAACTCCTTGAACTTGTGAAAAAAAACTCTTCGCCACAAGTCGAGCTTCATAGACGGTGACATTACCGTCCACGTCCGTCTTCTTCTTAAAGATCCATTCATCTCAATGGCTTGCCGCTCATCGGGCAAGTCCACCAAAGTCCATGCTTTGTCCTGATACATGGATCCTATCTCGGATTTCATGGCTTCTAACCATTTGTCGGAATTTGGGCCCACCATTGCTTCTCCATAGCTCGAGGTTCATTGTTGTCTAGCAACATGACCTTCAAGACAGGATTGCGCACCACTCAAGTAGTACGCATCCTTGTCACCCCACGAGGTACGTCGGTGACTTGATCCAAACTTCATGATCACTATCATAAGCTTCTACTTCAATTGGTGTAGGTGCCACGGAACAACTTCATGTGCCTGCTACACACTAGTTGAAGTGATGGTTCAATGACCTCATCAAGTCTCCACCATCCTCCCACTCAACTTCTCGAGACGAACTTTTCCTCGAGAAAGGACCCGATTCAAGAAACAATCCCTATTGCTTCCGGATCTGAATTAGGAGGTATACCCAACTGTTTTGGGTGTCCTATGAAGATGCATTTTGTCCGCTTTGGGTTCGAGCTTATCAACCTGAAACTTTTCCACATAAGCGCCGCAGCCCCAAACTTTTAAGAAATGACAGCTTAGGTTTCTCTAAACCATAGTTCATACGGTGTCGTCTCAACGGAGTAACGTGGTGCCCTATTAAAGTGAGTGCGGTTGTCTCTAATGCCTAACCCATGAACGATAGTGGTAATTCGATAAGAGACATCATGGTATGCACCATATCCAATAGGGTGCAACTATGATGTTCGGACACACCATCACACTATGGTGTTCCAGGCGGTATTAATTGTGAAACAATTTCCATAATGTCTTAATAGCGTGCCAAAGCTCACAACTCAGATACTCATCTCTATGATCATATCATAGACATTTTATCCTCTTGTCACGATGATCTTCAAATTCACTCTGAAATTACTTGAACCATTCAATAATTCAGACTTGTGTTCATCAAGTAAATATACTCAACATCTACTCAAATCATCTCGTGAAGTAAGAACATAACGATATTCATCAGATGCCTCAAAGACTCATTGGACTGCACACATCAAAATGTGTTACTTCCAACAAGTTGCTATCTTGTTCCATCTTATTTGAAAACGAGGCTTTTGGTCATCTTGCCCATGTGGTATGATTTGCATATCTCAAGTGATTCAAATCAAGTGAGTCCAAACGATCCATCTGCACGGAGTTTCTTCATGCGTATACACCAATAGACATGGTTCGCATGTCTCAAACTTTTCAAAAACGAGTGAGTCCAAAGATCCATCAACATGGAGCTTCTTCATGCGTTTTACACCAATATGACTTACATGGCAGTGCCACAAGTAAGTGGTACTATCATTACTATCTTATATCTTTGGCATGAAAATGTGTATCACTACGATCGAGATTTAATAAACCATTCTTTTAGGTGCAAGACCATTGAAGGTATTATTCAAATAAACAGAGTAACCATTATTCTCCTTAAATGAATAATCGTATTGCGATAGACATAATCCAATCATGTCTATGCTCAACGCAAACACCAATCTCGGTCGTAGAGGGAGCGTGCGATGCTTGATCACATCAACCTTGGAAACACTTCCAACACATATCATCAGCTCACCTTTAGCTAGTCTCCACTTATTCCGTAGCTTTTATTTCGAGTTACCAACACTTAGCAATCGAACCGGTATCTAATACCCAGGTGCTACTAGGAGTACTAGTAAAGTACACATTAACATAATGTATATCCAATATACTTCTATCGACCTTGCCAGCCTTCTCATCTACCAAGTATCTAGGGTAATGCTGCTCCAGTGGCAGTTCCCCTTATTCCAGAAGCACTTAGTCTCGGGTTTGGGTTCAACCTTGGGTTTCTTCACTAGAGCAGCAGCTGATTTGCCGTTTCATGAAGTGTCCCCTCTTGCCCTTTGCCCTTCTTGAAACTAGTGGTTTCACCAACCATCAACAATTGATGCGCCTTCTCGATTTCTACTTTCGCGGTGTCAAACATCGCGATACCTCAAGGATCATCATATCTATCCCTGATATGTTATAGTTCATCACGTAGCTCTAACAGCTTGGTGGAAATGACTTTGGAGAAACATCACTATCTCATCTGGAAGATCAACTCCCACTCGGTTCAAGTGGTTGTTGCACTTCAGACAATCTGAGCACAAGCTCAACGATTGAGCTTTTCTCCCTTAGTTTGCAGGCTAAGACAATCGTCCGAGGTCTTTTACCTCTTGACGTGAGCACGAGCCTGAAATCCCAATTTCAGCCCTCAAACATCTCATATGTTCGCGACGTTTCAAAACGTCTTTGGTGCCTCAACTCTAAACCGTTTAACCGAACTATCACGTAGTTATCAAAGCGTGTATGTCGATGTTCACAACATCCACAGACGACGTTTGGGGTTCAACACACCGAGCGTGCATTAAGGACATAAGCTTTCTTACGTCCGCATAATTGCTACCGTCAACTTTCAACTATATTTTCTCTAGGAACATATCTAAACGGTGGAACTAAAGCGCGAGCTTCGACATAATTTGCAAAGGGTTTTGACTATGTTCGGGATAATTAAGTTCATCTCATGAACTCCCACTCAGATAGACATCCCTCTAGTCATCTAAGTGATTACATGATCCGAGTCAACTAGGCCGTGTCCGATCATCACGTGAGACGGACTAGTCATCATCGGTGAACATCTTCATGTTGATCGTATCTACTATACGACTCATGCTCGACCTTTCGGTCTCGTGTTCCGAGGCCATGTCTGTACATGCTAGGCTCGTCAAGTTAACCCTAAGTGTTTCGCGTGTGTAAATCTGTCTTACACCCGTTGTATGTGAACGTAAGAATCCATCACACCCGATCATCACGTGGTGCTTAGAAGCGACGAACTTTAGCAACGGTGCACGTTAGGGAGAACACTTCTTGAAATTGTTGTAAGGATCATCTTATTTACTACCGTCGTTCTAAGTAAACAAGATGCATAAACATGATAAACATCACATGCAATCAAATAGTGACATGATATGGCCAATATCATTTTGCTCCTTTTGATCTCCATCTTCGGGGCTCCATGATCATCATCGTCACCGGCATGACACCATGATCTCCATCATCATGATCTCCATCATCGTGTCTTCATGAAGTTGTCTCGCCAACTATTACTTCTACTACTATGGCTATTGATTAGTAATAAAGTAAAGTAATTACATGGCGTTGTATAATGACACGCAGGTCATACAATAAATAAAGACAACTCCTATGGCTCCTGCCGGTTGTCATACTCATCGACATGCAAGTCGTGATTCCTATTACAAGAACATGATCAATCTCATACATCACATATCATTCATCACATTCTTCTTGGCCATATCACATCACATAGCATACCCTGCAAAAACAAGTTAGACGTCCTCTAATTGTTGTTTGCATGTTTTACGTGGCTGCTATGGGTTTCTAGCAAGAACGTTTCTTACCTACGCAAAACCACAACGTGATATGCCAATTGCTATTTACCCTTCATAAGGACCCTTTTCATCGAATCCGTTCGACTAAAGTGGAGAGATCGACACCGCTAGCCACCTTATGCACCAAGTGCATGTCATTCGGTGGAACCTGTCTCACGTGAAGAGCGTGTAAGGTCGGTCCGGCCGCTTCATCCCACAATACCGTCGAAACAAGATTGGACTAGTAACGGCAAGCATATTGAACAAAATCAACGCCCACAACTACTTTGTGTTCTACTCGTGCAAAGAATCTACGCAATAGACCTAGCTCATGATGTCACTGTTGGGGAACGTAGCAGAAATTCAAAATTTTCTACGCATCACCAAGATCTATCTATGGAGAAACTAGCAACGAGGGAAGGAGAGTGCATCTACATACCCTTGTAGATCGCTAAGCGGAAGCGTTCATGAGAACGGGGTTGAAGGAGTCGTACTCGTCGTCATTCAAATCACCGGAGATCCTAGTGCCGAACGGACGGCACCTCCGCGTTCAACACACGTACAGCCCGGTGACGTCTCCCACGCCTTGATCCAGCAAGGAGAGAGGGAGAGGTTGAGGAAGACTCCATCCAGCAGCAGCACAACGGCGTGGTGATGGTGGAGGAGCGTGGCAATCTTGCAGGGCTTCGCCAAGCATCACAAGAGAGGAGGAGGAGGAAGAAGAGACGCAGGGCTGCACCAACGAGAGATCGAATCGCGTGTTATGGGCAGCCCCTAGGCCTCATATATATAGGGAAGGAGGAGAGGTGCGCCCCTCTAGGGTTCCCACCCCTAGAGGCGGCAGCCCTAGATGGGTTCAGGGAGGCGGCCAAGAGGGAGAGGGGAGGCGCCCACTAGATGGGCCTTAAGGCCCATCCGGACCTAGGGTTTCCCCTTCCCTCCACTTCCCACGCCTTGGGCCTTGGTGGGGGGCGCCCCAGCCCACCTAGGGGCTGGTCCCCTCCCACACTTGGCCCACGCAGCCTTCTGGGGCAAGTGGCCCCACTTGGTTGACCCCCGGGACCCTCCCGGTGGTCCCGGTACATTACCAATATCACCCGAAACTTTCCCGGTGACCAAAACAGGACTTCCCATATATAAATCTTTACCTCCGGACCATTCCGGAACTCCTCGTGACGTCTGGGATCTTATCCGGGACTCCGAACAACATTCAGTAACCACATACAAACTTCCTTTATAACCCTAGCGTCATCGAACCTTAAGTGTGTAGACCCTACGGGTTCGGGAGACATGTAGACATGACCGAGACGTTCTCCGGTCAATAACCAACAGCGGGATCTGGATACCCATGTTGGCTCCCACATGTTCCACGATGATCTCATCGGATGAACCACGATGTCAAGGACTCAATCGATCCCGTATTCAATTCCCTTTGTCTAACGGTATTGAACTTGCCCGAGATTCGATCGTCGGTATCCCGATACCTTGTTCAATCTCGTTACCGGCAAGTCTATTTACTCGTTCCGTAACACATCATCCCGTGATCAACCCCTTGGTCACATTGTGCACATTATGATGATGTCCTACCGAGTGGGCCCAGAGATACCTCTCCGTTTACACGGAGTGACAAATCCCAGTCTCGATTCGTGCCAACCCAACAAACACTTTCGGAGATACCTGTAGTGCACCTTTATAGCCACCCAGTTACGTTGTGATGTTTGGTACACCCAAAGCATTCCTACGGTATCCAGGAGTTGCACAATTTCATGGTCTAAGGAAATGATACTTGACATTAGAAAAGCATTAGCATACGAACCACGATCTTTGTGCTAGGCTTAGGATTGGGTCTTGTCCATCACATCATTCTGCCAATGATGTGATCCCGTTATCAACGACATCCAATGTCCATGGTCAGGAAACCGTAACCATCTATTGATCAACGAGCTAGTCAACTAGAGGCTTACTAGGGACATGGTGTTGTCTATGTATCCACACATGTATCTGAGTTTCCTATCAATACAATTATAGCATGGATAATAAACGATTATCATGAACAAGGAAATATAATAATAACTAATTTATTATTGCCTCTAGGGCATATTTCCAACAATTCCATCTTCTGAAGCTCATGTTCTATTCTTTCCTTGTTCAACAGGTGTGCTGCCTAAATCCTTTCAGTCTTATTCGTCTCTTTTCTCATTCTAACCACTCTGATTGGAACGAGTGGTTTCTTAGTCTATCTGATGCCGTGAGCTTTCGATTCTCACATTCTCGTCGTTCCTCTCTTCTTCTCGAGTGCTCTCGATTCTTTGCCTCTTCTCTCTTGCGTTTCTTGTTTCACCTCATCCCTTTTCCCTTCCGTCTCGGTCCTAAGATCTCGGGACGAGATCTCTTGTTAGTGGAGGAGTGTTGTAACGCCCCGGATTCGATGCGCCAGGTGTCTGCCAGTTATTCGCCGTCGTTGCCATGTCATTTGCTTGCGTGTTGCACTTTGCCATGTCATCATCTGCATTTCATACCATGTCATCATGTGCATTTCATTTTGCATACGTGTTCGTCTCATGCATCCAAGCATTTTCCCCGTTGTCCGTTTTGCAATCCGGCACTCCTATGTCTCCCGGCGCCCCTTTTATCTATTTTCGTGTGCGGGTGTTAAACGGTCTCGGAATGGACCGAGGTTTGTCAAGCTGCCTTGGTATAGCACCGTAGACCGCTGTCAAGTTTCGGATCATTTGAGGTCGTTTGGTACTCCAACGGTTAACCGGTAACCGTGAAGAGCCTCCTTCTCCTTGCAGCCCAACACCCCTCCAAAGTGGCCCAAAACCCATCAAACTCCCCTCCATGCTCTCGGTCGTTCGATCACGATCGCGTGGCCGAAAACCGCACCTCATTTGGACTCTCCTAGCTCCCTCTACCTATAAATACACCTCCCCCTCCGAAATTCGCGGTCCAAACCCCCCCTAACCCTAGCAGATTCGTCCCCGCCGCCACCGGACACGTCCGGCCACAGCCGGACATGTCCAGCCGCCGCCCTCGTCCAATTGCACGCCGCCACGTCGCCCTGGCCCTCCCGCGCCGCCGCCAGCCCGTCGGGGCCCGAGGCCGGCCCGCCTGGTCCGTCTGGGCAGCGCCCGCCATGCCGCCGCCATTCCTCCGCCGCGGCCAACCTGCGCCGCTGCCGCCGCTGCTCGCGCGCCTCCCGTCGGCGCCGTCTTCGCCAAGGCCGCGCCGCCGGAGGCGCCGCCGCCGCCTCGGCCGCCCTTGCGTCTCCCCGCCGCCCGGCGCTCTCCGTAAGGCCGCGCTTGCAGGCCGCGCGCCGCTTCGGCTTGAGTGTTGCCTCGCCGCCGCCGGCGCCACCAGTGCCGCCCGGCACCGCTTCGACCGGCGCCGCCCGGGATCCTCCGCCGCCGTGCCGACTCCGTGGCCCCGCGCCTTCGCCTCCCGCGCTTCTTCAACTCCGCCGAGCCTCGCGGAGCTCTCGCTGAGCCGCTGGACCCGTCGCCCCGGATCCGGACGAGATCCACCACCACCACCAACCAAACGCCCCGTCCCTGCCCTGGATCTCCTCGTCCCGCACGCCTCCGTCCCGGGTAGACTTTCCCGTAGGTGATATTTTCACTAAGTCCCCGAAATTGTTGCATTTTTGTTGCATATTCATCGCATCATATCTCTGCATCCGTAGTCTGCGTTTTGTGCGTATAATATGTCAAAATGTTCACTCGAGGAGTAGATCATTTAATCTCATTGTATCATTTTCATTTGAGCTCATCTTGATGCCCGAAATGCTGTTGGAAGAGTGCTATGTGATGTTAGTTTCTGTTTCTTAACAGAACATGCACTTTTGTCATTTTTGCCATGATTGATGTGTGCACCCTATGAACTTGAGTCCTAAATGTGTTTTGTAATATGCCATGCCATCTTTCCAGGGGTGTATGCCATGTATTTTCGTGATCTATGTGGTGATTAGCACAAGCATGCAAACTAGGCATCATAATGTTGCTGATTTCAGCCCTGTTCTGCTGATATTTTTATGCCATGTTGACTTGATGCTACAGAGAGTTCCATGCTTATTTTGAGATACTTCAGTAAGGATGTTTTGTTATACATGTCTTGCTCTATCCATCCATGCTACTGTTTGCAATTATGGAGTGCCATAGCTTGAGTCAATCGAGCTCTACTTTTGCTATAAAATGTTCCTGGCAGATTGTTTACATGTTATTCAATTTTGCCAAGGTTGTTGTAGTTGATCCTTGCATGCTATGATGTTGTTCTTGCCATGTATAGCTTCTATGCCATGTCTTCTTACTGTTGGTTACCTTGCCATGCCATGTACTGCTCTGTGGTGAGTGGTTCAAGCTCACCAACATGCCAACTTATCGTTGTTCCTGCCATGTTCAAATCTGTAATATAACTTGCCATGTTTACATGGGTGCCATCATATTTTATGATCCTTTTTGGCTTATGGTCAGTAAAGGACTTTTGTTATATGCTTTGAGTAGATTCATTCCATGCCTTTTTTTGCCATGATAAGTTCCTGTAACATGTTGTTTGATAGCTCTAAACATTGCAACCTGATGTTATTTCTGCCAATGCCTGAAACTGTTATTATTTGCAATCTTGCCATGTGTTTTTGAGCATGTTCTAGTGATTTCTGGAGATAGCTCAGTGTTCATGTTTTGTAATGCTTTACCTCTACATCATGTCCATGCCTTTTGTTATCAAGTTGAGGTGCTGTAGCTTGTTGTTTTGATGCTTGCAATATGCCTAGTTGCTGTTTTGGACAGATTGTTGCTATAACTTGTTTCATGTGTATGTGTTGAACCGCTGCTGCTTTTGAGTGTGCTCTATATGAAACTTGCTTGTTTTTGCATGTAGTTTCATATTATCATGTTGCATCCTTGTTTTGAGGTGTTTGCTTGATGTTTGGGTACATTTTGCATCAATGCCATGTTTATCTTGTTTTGCTCATATCTTCTAGCCCGTAGCTCCGAATCTAATGAACTTTATATGTAACTTGACTAGAATTTCGTGTAGATCATCGTGGTGCATTTTAACTTGCTGTTTAACAACTTGAACATAAGGTTTATTCAGATCTGGATCAATTTCGAAATTTGCATATGAGGACTTACCGGAATTGTCCTATGGTGTTTCCGGCCTCATTTAAACTTGCTTTGATTTGTTGCTCTTGTTTGCATCATCTCTTGCCATGAGTAGCTTCATGCAGCTTTGTCATGCATCATGCTTGGTTGTGCATCGTGCCTTGTTCATGTGTGGTGTGTTTACTATGTTGTGTGCTTCTTCTTGTTAGTTCCTGTTTCGTTGCGATCGTGAGGATTCGTTCGTCTACGCTTGGTTCGGCTTCATCCGTCCGTCTTCTTCATGGACTCGTTCTTCTTCCTTGCGGGATTTCAGGCAAGATGACCGCTACCCTGGATCTCACTACTATCATTGCTATGCTAGTGGCTTCGTTCTATCGCTATGATGCGCTACCTATTACCTGTTTATCAAGCCATCCCAAATTGCCATGTCAGCCTCTAACCTTTTTCACCCTTCCTAGCAAACCGTTGTTTGGCTATGTTACCGCTTTGCTCAGCCCCTCTTATAGCGTTGTTAGTTGCAGGTGAAGATGAAGTTTGTTCCTTGTTGGAACATGGAGATGTTGTTCCTTGTTGGAACATGTTTACTTGTTGGGATATCACAATATAACTGATTTAATTAATGCATCTATATAAAGGGTGGAAGGCTCGGCCTTATGCCTGGTGTTTTGTTCCACTCTTGCCGCCCTAGTTTCCGTCATATCGGTATTATGTTCCCGGATTTTGCGTCCCTAACGCGGTCGGGTGATTTATGGGACCCCCTTGACAGTTCGCTTTGAATAAGACTTTTCCGGCAAGGCCCAACATTGGTTTTATCATTTGCCTCACCACCACCTACTTTTCCCTTGGGAGTCCCGCTCTCAAGGGTCATCTTTATTTAGCCCCCGGGCGGTGCTTCTCTAAGTGCTGGTTCGAACCGAGCCGCTCTTGGGCCACCTTGGGGCAACTTGAGGATTGGTTTTACTCGTAGCCTGTCTCATCCGGTGTTGCCCTGAGAACGAGATATGTGCAGCTCCTATCGGGATTGTCGGCGCATTGGGCGGTCTTGCTGGTCTTGTTTTATTACTGTCGAAATGTCTTGTAGCCGGGATTCCGAGACTGATCGGGTCTTCCCGGGGAGAAGGAATATCCTTCGTTGATCGCGAGAGCTTATCATGGGCTGTTGGGACACCCCGCAGGTATAAACTTTCGAGAGCCGTGCAAAGTTATGTGGCAGATGGGAATTTGTTGATATCCGGTTGTAGTAAACTTGAAGCAAACTCTTCTAAAATACACCAACCGTGTGTGTAACCGTGAGTGTCTCTTTTCGGGGTTGATCGAGAGGAGAACACGGTTCTTGGGTTATGTCTGACGTAAGTAGGAGTTCAGGATCACTTCTTGATCATTACTAGTTGACGACCGTTCCTTTGTTTCTCTTCTCGCTCTCATTTGCGTATGTTAGCCACCATATTGAAGGAAATATGCCCTAGAGGCAATAATAAAGTTATTATTTATTTCCTTATATCATGATAAATGTTTATTATTCATGCTAGAATTGTATTAACCGGAAACATAATACATGTGTGAATACATAGACAAACAGATAGTCACTAGTATGCCTCTACTAGACTAGCTCATTAATCGAAGATGGTTATGTTTCCTAACCATAGACATGTGTTGTCATTTGATTAATGGGATCACATCATTAGGAGAATGATGTGATTGACATGACCCATTTCGTTAGCTTAGCACTTGATCGCTTAGTATGTTGCTTATGCTTTCTTCATGACTTATACAAAGTTCACGCAACTATAAGATTATGCAACTCCCGTTTACGGAGGAACACTTTGTGTGCTACCAAACGTCACAACGTAATCGGGTGATTATAAAGGTACTCTCAGGTGTCTCCAAAAGTATATGTTGAGTTGGCATGAATCGAGATTAGGTTTTGTCACTCCGATTGTCGGAGAGGTATCTCTGGCCTTCTCGGTAATACACATCACATAAGCCTTGCAAGCATTGCAACTAATGAGTTAGTTGTAAGATGATGTATTACGGAACGAGTAAAGAGACTTACCATGTGAGATTGAACTAGGTATTGGATACCGACGATCGAATCTCGGGTAAGTAACATACCGATGACAAAAGGAACAACGATATCGTTATGCGGTTTGACCGATAAAGATCTTCAGAGAATATGTAGGAACCAATATGGGCATCCAGGTTCCGCTATTGGTTATTGACCGAGAATGGTTCTAGGTCATGTCTACATAGTTCTCGAACCCGTAGGGTCCGCACGCTTAACGCTTCGATGACAGTTCATTATGAGTTTATAAGTATTGATGTACCAAGGTTGTTCGAGTCCCGGATGTGATCACGGACATGACGAGGAGTCTCGAAATGGTCGAGACATAAAGATTGATATATTGGAAGCCTATGTTTGACTTGGAAAGGTTCCGGATGAAAACAGGAAGTTACGGAACACCGGGGTTACGGAACCCCGGGAGGTCTATGGGCCTTGATGGGCCATAAGAGAGAAGAGGAAGGGCCGGCCGGGCAGGCCGCGCCCTCCCCTCTAGTCCGAATAGGACAGGAGAGGGCGGCGCCTTCCCTCTTCCCCTCCTCCAATCCTAATCCAACTAGAGAGGGGAGTCCTACTCGGTGGGAGTAGGACTCCTCAGCAGCGCCTCCCCTAGGGCTGGCCGCACCCCTTGGCTCCTTTATATACGGGGGCACGGGGCACCCCATGACACACAAGTTGATCTACGGATCGTTCCTTAGCCGTGTGCGGTGCCCCCTTCCACCATATTCCACTTCGGTCATATCGTCGCGGAGCTTAGGCGAAGCCCTGCGCGGAGAAGTCATATCGTCATGAGCTTAGGCGAAGCCCTGCGTCGGTGGAGCATCATCATCGTCACCACGCCGTCGTCTCGACGGAACTCATCCCGACACTTTGCTGGATCGGAGACCGGGATCGCCATCGAGCTGAACGTGTGCAGAACTCGGAGGTGCCGTACGTTCGGTGCTTAGATCGGTCGGATCGTGAAGACGTACGACTACATCAACCGCGTTGTTATAACGCTTCCGCTTTCGGTCTACGAGGGTACGTGGACGGACACTCTCCCCTCTCGTTGCTATGCCATCACCATGGTCTTGCGTGATCGTAGGAAATTTTTTGAAATTACTACGTTCCCCAACACATATATGCTTAGTCGCTGCTGCAACCTCACCACTTTACCCCTTCCTTACCCTTTAAGCTTTGCTAGTCTTGATACCCATGGTAATGGGATTGCTGAGTCCTCGTGGCTCACAGATTACTACACCACCATTTGTGTACAGGTTTACGATGATCATGACGTGAGAGCGATGTTTGCTTGTGTTGGAGTTCTTCTTACGCTTCTTCGATCGGGGATAGGTTCGTGTCGGCAGCCTGGGCTAGCAGGGTGGATGTCGTTTGAGCTTCGTTTATGTTTCATCCGTAGTCGGATATTGATCTTGTATATGATGTTGATGCATTCTTGTGGCATTTGTGCCTTATGTATGTATCCCCATCTATTATGTAATGTTGATGTAATGATATCCACCTTGCAAAAGCGTTTCAATATGCGAGTCTATCCTTGGTGGGACCGTCGAGTTCCTTCTGGATAGGGTCGCATATTGGGCGTGACAGTAAGATATCAAGGTTACAGTAAAAAAGGAATATGAACATGCAGATATCAATATCCCACCATGATTAATTATGATGGCTGTTTTGAAACTTATGCCAGATATGCTCGACTAAATCACTTTTAAGTTGGGCATGCTGTGGACGAGCACGAATAGTAGCTTTTCTACGCAACACATCTGCAAAACATAGATTACCACCAACATTCACTTCGGGAGGTAGAGCAAATGAAGCCCCTGGAATCTCATTCAAGTCAATATGAATTTTTGCCTGCTCTCTCTCATCTTCGATTATCATATTGTGGAGAATCACACAAGCCCTCATGATACTTCCAACACTCTTTCTCTTCCATAGACGTGCAGGCCGACGGACAATGGTAAAACGGGACTGTAATACCCCAAAAGCACGCTCAACATCTTTCCTTGCCCCTTCTTGCTTCTGGGCAAACAACTTGTGCTTCTCTATTTGGGGAAGTGGTATAGTCTTCATGAAGGCAGCCCATTCTGGGTATATACCATCAGCAAGGTAGTAACCTGTGGTATACTCATTCCCATTGATGTAAAATTGGACTTGAGGGCTTCTCCTTCAAATTGCATCAAAAACAGTGGGGATTGATTGAGCACATTCAGATCATTATTTGACCCAACAACTCCAAAAAAAGCATGCCAAATACGAAGGTCCTGGGAAGCAACGACTTCTAGGATCATCGTTGGTACTCCATAATCACCGCGGGTGAATTGCCCCCTCCATGCAAGAGGACACTTCTCCCATCGCCAATGCATGCAATCAATACTTCCTAGCATTCCAGGGAAACCTCGAGACTCGTTAACCTGAAGAAGACGCTCAACATCCTCCCGTGTGGGGCGTCGCAAGTACTCCCCACCAAAAACCTGAATCACCCCCCTTGCAAACTTGTCCAAACACTCTAATGTAGTGCACTTCCCAATCTTCAAGTACTCATCAAGTGCGTCTGCAGGGGTGCCATAGGCTAGCATGCGCATGGCTGCTGTACACTTTTGCAATGGCGAGAGCCCTATTCTACCGGAACAATCTGCCCTATAAGTGAAATAGGGAGACCACTCACCTAGGGCATTCACAATGCGGAGGAAGAGACCTCTATTCATACGGAATCTTGTATGAAACATACTCTCGGGGTAGAGTGGATCTGCAGCAAAGTAATCCTCCACCAGACGCTCATGGGCACCTTCATGATCCCTCCGAATGACCTTCCTTGGACCATATCGTCGCTGCAATGATCCATCTCCGAGCCTAGCCTTGATTTTTATCATGAGCCTCTCAGCAAAGGAGTCTAGGACGTTTTGCTCAGCAACATAGGCTTCCATGATTTTGGATGGGGCTAACTCATCAGAATCATCCGTGTATGATGATGAATCGGACATGGTGGGTGAGGAAGATGGGTCGGTAGGCTTGGTAGGAATATGAGAAGTAGAGGAAGGAAGATGGGTTTGGTTGGAAGAGTTTGAAGAGGAGATGGAGCATTATATGGATGTGTCTTGTTTTCCTGGGTGTATAATTACTATGGACTGCATAGAAGTTAAGTGTAATTTGACTATTGACTACATGAGTTTTTCCACTCCATGGTTATCTGGAATGCATAGAAGTTAAGTATAATTTGACTATTGACTAGATGAGTTTTTCCACTATTGCATGGTTATCTGGACTGCATTGACTACAATGTAACTAGAGTACTGGACCATTGACTACAATTTAAGTACATGACCAATTTTAATTAAGACAACGGACAGTAGGAAATACCTTAGACCATTTTGCCAAATAGCTTCTCCCTTAAACACTTCAATGCCAACACATGCTCAGATCTCACATCTTCATGCATCCCGGTTGTGTCTTGCATCACCAATGAGCGATATGTTTCTAGCATGACCGACTCTATGTGATCTTTTGCCGCAAGGTGAGCAAGCTTCCGTGCTTCAAGATTCTCAGCAGAAACACGCCTTTGGGTCTCTAACATCTCTTTGCGGCCTTCATTTGCTGCATTCTGGGCATCTACAAACTTTTGAAGCCCATCTTCAAGATCTATTATACAAACTTCATCCTTTCTTTTTCGTTTCTGCTTCTCCTTAGATTGCTTGCCACCCGGTGGACGTTCATCTTCATCATCATCATCATCTATAGTGGAATGCTTCCCTACTTCATCATCAACACTAAACTTCCTCTTGTCCGGCTCCAGATCTTCTAGGCGTTCCAAATATGCGTCCCATTTTGGTTCCTTTTTAAGAATCTCCCAGCAATGCTCAAACATAAACGGACCATCTTTTTTGTGATTTTCCTCATAAGTTTGCATTGCCATCTTCTTTAAATCTGCATCAGATTCACCACTAGCATACAAAGCACTAGCCTCCTTATAACTCGCACAAAACCATGCAACCCTTTTCTTAACTCTCCCAAAGCGATCTTTCACTTGCTTGACTAGTCGTTCCCTGTTTTTTGGGGTGGTACTGTTGTAGACAGCAGTAACATCTTTCCAATATTGTTCATTCTTCTTGTAGTTTGATTGGATTGGGTCATTGGAATTATTCAACCAAGCACTGACCTACAATATTATCAGAAGGGGTTAACTGAATTTGCTAGTAATGAAACACATGGAGCAAGCATGCATGCAAAAAGAGACATACCAATCAAAGATCTTCTTGTTTTGTCCATAGCAAGCGTTTTTCAGTCCTTCCACAATCACCACCATTTGTGTCATCGCCAGTATTGACTGGTTGCGGTGAACTCCCATTGTGCATAGGTTGTGTGGGGCCTGCCGTGTTCTGAAAGTAACTAAGGTAACCACCAGGTGGGTGAGAATCCACTCCCCTGCTCAACGACATAAAGAAACGAAGAGCGATCAGCACCGAACTACATGCAAGTATATACTCAAATTTGTAAAATCTGAATACAATACATTTGAGATGCATACTAGTTGATCACAGCAACTATTTAAAGGAAAAGTAATCTGAATTGATCACAGCAACTATTTAAAGGAAAAATCTGAATTGATCACAGCAACTATTTAAAGGAAAAATCTGAATTGATCACAATAACTATTTAAAGGAAAAATAGTTTATGCAATCATATATCATACACACTATCATGTGGAAACTGAAAAGTTACACTACACTGCAATCCAAGATGCAGCAAACGAGAAGTCATGTGCTCCTGTACATCAAAGAAAGATCATCTAGCAGAAGAAACTTTTCTTTTTCTATCATTACTAAGCTACTAAAAATGAACTCTGAAAATAGACAGTAGAGTAGTAGATAGATTTCTGATGTTGTATCATCTAACTAACATATCATACAAGTGTGTCAGCAGCTCTAAGAAATGACACCACGATTCAGAGTTGGAGAAAATTCATACCATACTTGTGGATCAGAGTAGTCCATATTGCCAGCCATGTACCAAGGTGATGTAGAGTCACCGATGCAGGCAGGCGGTGCCCAGCAAGGACCTTGAGCCGTAGGACCCAATTCACTTGGTTGCTGCAGACTAGCCGCCATAGACTCTTGTGGTCTTGGGGAGGATCCAAGTGCTTGTTCTCTGCTTTGAAGGGAAGGCCGACGGGATCCCCGGCGGCGGGGCGGACTTAGGCGCCGGCGAGACCAGCAGATCTTGGCGGCAAGGGACCAGCAGAATCTTGTGTGGCAAGGGACCAGCAGATGCGCTAGCGGCGGGGTGAGCAGAGGCGCTGGTGGAGGGGCTTCACGAGGTGCCGGCGCGCGTCTGTTTGGACTGCTGACCCATCTCCTTGATGTGCGCCGGCGACAGTTCTAGGGTTCGGGAGAGGTGGCGATTTGGGAAAATTTGGAAGGCTTGATTTGGCGCGAGGAAGCTATTTGGGGCGACGGGACGGGCTGATTTTCGCGCGCGAAGGAGGAAGGAGAAGCGCGGGAGGCGGGAGAGGCGCAGGGGATCGAGAGCGCCGGCTCTAGCGCTCGCCACGGGCTGCAAGCGGGCGCAAAGCTCTCGTATCTTGTGCCGCAGCCCGGCGCTTCTCTCTCCCTCTTTCTCTCCCCTTCAGATGTGATTTGGCTGACGTGGAAAGGCTTATAGCCAGCTGAGTCAGCCTTATTATATATATACTTGCTCTAAGTTTGCAGTCCGTACGTCGTCGTTCGTTCGTTGTCTGTCCCTCGGTCCCTCCCATCGATCGAAAGATCTCTCCCTTCTCCAACGATATTTTTCTCTCCCATTGTTTTTCTTCCATGCACCCCTAAAACAACGCTCCGACTCGACGAGCGAGCCGCTCCTCTCCCCGATAGGCCGATGCCCTCGCACGCGGTAGGGTTCCTTGCGCCGCCGCCGCACGGAAGCTCGTTGTGCAGCCGACCTCCAGATGCTCCACCCTTTGCTTCCCTCGTCTGTCCAGGATCTGGCGACGCTCGGACGCCGCCACATCTCCTTTCTCACGCCCATTCTCCCCAACTGGAGAGGTCCCCGCCCCCCTCTCCTCCTGTGAGGCGACAGCTGGACAAAAGTGGACGGTGATCTAGCCGGGGACACAAGCGCGGTGCAGGCGACGGCCAGGTGCGATGTGAGAGGTAGTCGACGGCCTGGGGGTGGTGAGCAGGGCCAGCGCTCGACGGCGGGTCCAACAGACTCGTACCCATACTATTGCGTCCTCGTCACGCCAATATTGATGCATGCGTCCATGTTTCAGTGTCCACCCATGTACTCATCTATGGGCGTTCTTTGGTTATATTTCACTTTTTCTTTGTTCATGTAGGCTTTGAAGAATCTGCATATACCCATATCCAAGGCTATGAGTCGTCTCCTGATGCACACTGAAATATAGTATTTTGTTTCATTCATAGACATCAAGCGAAAAGGAAAAGCCTCGTGAGGCTATGGCTATGCATATTGCCCTCTTAATGTAAAGATTAGTTGGTTCACTTGTACTTCTTATGTGCTGGATAGATTATACCTAGGTTAGATTATCTGACCTTCTTATGTGCTTGTAAAGGAAGTCTTGGCAATAGCAAATAGGAATATCCCCTAATTTTTTTTTGCCAAAACATATTAGATGGACATAAGAAGACTGATCCTTTTAAACTTTGTTGTTCTAATTGTGTTCTTGTCTGTCAGATGAACTAGGCATGCTCTAGCCATTTCGATTCTGTCATATTAATTAGTGGTGTGCAATGAGTTAAACTGAATAATCAGCATCACCATTTGAAGGTTGAAGGGTGCTTTTGAAAATATAATTTGGACATGTTCCCAGCGCTGTAAGAAAATAAAGTTATGTAACCTTATTAATGCACCACAATTTTTAATGTTAGAACTGATTCCTTTCTTCGCCGAGAAAAACAATCTAAATAGTGTAGAGAAATATAAATCATGATTATTCAGTAGAACTATGTAGCTATTTGGGTGTACTTCCTTGGTATTTGGGGACAGCCATTTACCCCTTAAATTATCTTATAAATTGACAATGATGATGTTTTGATGCAGTCTGCAATTTTGGCTTTGTAGCAGTTGCTGTAGAACAAGATTTTATCCCATATCCGTAGAAGGTTCTTGAAATGAGGAACGGCTTTATTGTGCTCAGCAAGGATGAAGATTTTTGTGCATGAGCTATGACTAGCAATGGTAGTTGGCAGAACCAGAATGGAAGTCATATTGCCTCCTTTTATTGAAGCTGCTATTTCAGTGAGTCCTAATTCCACTACTTCAGAGTTCATACAACCAAAAGGCTTTAGCGCATTTATTTATGCTCTTCATATTTGCAGGGTTTTGGATTGGATTATAGCGAGCTAATGTAGCACGTTCATATATTGGTCACTTGTGGATTACAGATTTAAGAATATGAATTCTGTTGAGATTGACGCAGCCTAATAAGTCGAAGAAAATATTAGAAATTGCATGGCAGCCAGAGTGAGATATTTTGTTCATGTCCAACTTTTGTATGGTCTACTCTAGAATTGTTCATGTATCACTCTCATTCTAGTCAATAGATGCAAGGTTTAGATAGATGCAAGGTTTAGACTTGCTCCAACTTATCAAATGACAATGACAAATGCAGTACTGTTTGCCGGATGGTGGTTACATTTATCTCTGTTTTCTGCAGGATTAAATTGTTCACTCATCATTGCGACATGATATGATATCTGAAATTGTAGTGTGCCAGAGGTAGAGATGAAGAAGGGCATGCCAAGGGTGTCCTATGGAATCAGAGATTTCTTCTGAAGCAAATTACAATTGTTTAGAGTTTTGTGAAGAAAACTACATATTTATTCAGAGTGACAAAAATATGATCTCATATTGCAAAGGTATTGATCAGAGTGCGGTTTTGGCCATTAAGTTTTGATTTGTTAATTGTTACAGTTGACTTAATTCGTTCATCGGATTATATATTGATATATCTCCAGCTAATAGTAACAGGTGCAATGGAATGGAGTTGTGTCATTGTGTGTGGGCATCAGGTAAGATTGCTTTGGTGGGATTTACTATCTGAACCTCCTTCAGGAATGAGAAGAGAGCATGCATGGGAGAGGGTGTACGGGCTTAATGAATAATTATAGGCCATTATGTATGAACTTCGAGAGGAAAATTTTGCATGTCGAGAACAAGCAGTCTGAGAAGCTTCTATTTGCTAATAGTAAGATAATGCATTTGCCTAATGAGCTTGATCTATTGGCGAAATGGCTATCCCGTAGTCGGTAAAGATAGCGTGCAGTTAGTTCTGAGTCTATATATATTCCCTTTTCCCTGATTTATATTTTACTACTTGTGCTAAAAACGTGAGAGACTGAACACCTTGCTTTGGGTGTGTGTTAGTGTTAATTTGTTTTTGGCCAATACTTGATCCTAAAGGGCATGGCAATCACTTACGCTATTGTTACTGCACTAATGTTACTACTTACTACAACATTACATGCCTCATTGGAATTTGGAATTCTTGGTAAAAGTGACGGGACAAGTAAATCCTTGTGAACCAACTATATTATTATTTAATCATCTATATGAATGCTAATTGAATCGTTTTACTTACGCAGTGTGAAAAGTTGTGGAACAAAGCTACAACTCTGACTAGCCTAAGGGGCTGAACTAGAAGCACCAAAACACTTATATGCTCTAGAACTTATGGGGGAACATGACCAAGAGGTCTTGCTGCAGTGCGGCAGATCATGAGTTAACACCCATCATTACTCTTTGTGTTACCACTCATCAAAAGATAATAATTTTTCTCTATTCAAAATCTATCATTATATTTAGTCCTCGATCATATAGGAAATAAGTCATCTTGGCAGAGTTAAATTGGTATCAAGCATCACATGAAGGAAGCATGTAACTTCATCGCAACAATGAGCATTGCTTACAAATTAATTTGTTGGCCCGTGGCAACGCACGGGCAGTCAACTAGTAATTATAAACAGATGACCATGTAGGACACCAAGGGGTGCTCCAAAATCAAAATATTGTGGGTTGGTAAAATGAATGGTCTTTAATTAAGCTTAGGGAGCAACTTAAGAATGGAAGACCAAAAACTAAATTTAGGGACATTGGAGTTTGCCTGCAAAAATGGGGGAATCATGATAATACCTAGACTTAAGAACCAAATGCAGATGGGAGAAGGAGCTTCAAGCCTTCAACGATGTTTGAAGTTTTGAAAAAAAATCAAAGAAATATGGGATGTAAAGAGGCTGATATTTTATTGCCATATGCAAATTCAAGTAAAAACGCAAGATATGGAAAAACAATATCAACATTGAGTTGAATAGTGCCGAACAATAAATGCACTATTCATTGTTGGATTTTTTTCTAGATCGCATCTCGTAATGTGTTTCAACTTGAATTTTTTTAAAGGAATATCACCGTCTTAACATCTTGTTTTTTTAGATTTTTTTCAAAACCTTGAGACGTGGTTTCCATAAAGTTTTCTATGAGTGTTGATTTCCATGTGATATTCTTCCGGAGCGGCATGCAGAATTGTGGTGTCAAGTGAACCAGGTCGGCGTGGACGGAGTCGTTCGTCCGGTGCGGTAAGGACCAGGTTGGGTTTGGCCGGTCCGGTTTATTCCATGCAAAAGAAACCGGGGAAGAAAAATAAACCACAGATGACAAGTACAGTCAACAACAAAATGGTAGGAAAACTAAATGGGATAAAATGTGCCACATATTTGATTCAACCGAGTAATATTTGAGAATTTTTGCTAAATCAGGTAAAATCTACCACAAACGCAAAATTTGGAGGTAAAAGATGGAATTCACTCATATTATAAAAATGAAACCGGTGATGCCAATTCCATGTCATATGGATCACATACTAGAAGAACACCCATGTGTTGCTACAGACTATCTGCAATGTTATCTGTAACACTCGGGTTCAACACAAAAAACCTCATCCAACGACGTACCTTCCATTTTTTCTGTCGGAACCTCCTATTCACGATTGGCTTGCTGCCGTAGCGGGACATTTCTCACTGGAGCCACCTCCTTTAGAACCAGATGACGTCGACCTCATCTTTGTCGTGCATTGCAATAAAGATGAAAATTTTCATGTTTACAATACAATAGAGTGGGTTAAACTAACAACATACTATTGACACAAAGCAACAAATAACTACATATAGCATTCTCAAACGTCCATTCAACTTTACAAATGCACATTGACATTGGAGGAGAGTGGCAACATGAACGTATTCCTAGTCGCCAATAAGCTCCACCTCCATCCCACATATGCTAGAAGGGATAATTGTCGTTCTTCTCTTCCTCGTCTGTTGTAGGGTGAAACCCTAGAGGGGATCTTTTCACACTTGGAGGGGGAAAAGGAGGAAGAACACTCAAGAACACAAGGCACAAATCACTCAAACAAACCCAAATATCACATCCACTAGAGTAGAATACATGAGATCCACAAGATTACAAGATCAATCCAAGGAAGCAAGCACTAGGTAAAGTTCTTCCTACTCCTAGAGGAGGTGAGGTCTTGATGATGATCTACTCCCTTGGGAGGTCTTGTAATCCACAAGGATTCTTCCCAAAAGGGGTCATGATCTCCAAGAGGAGGGGATACAAGGAGCAAAGCTCACAATGTTTTATCTAATAATGTGCTATCCTTCCAAAAGAGCTAGGTAAAGAGTATATAAAGGCTAGGGACGAAACTTGGAGAAAGAGGGATACAAAGGACCAAAATGTCCCTAAAACGCGTAGCCGCGGAGGAGGAGTCCGGGCACCCGAGGTAGAACCGGCCGGGCACCCGGACCGGTCAGGGGCTCCGGAGGGAGGAGGACCGGGCACCCGGGGGTCCTAGGCCCGAGCACCCGGGGAGGCTGCATGCGGCTGGGGCGGTGCAGGTTGGGCACCCGGGGTGGGCTGGGCGAGGCCCAAGTGGGGGGGGGCACCCGGGGCCTTGGGGCCGGGCACCCGTGTCCGGCTGGGGCGCAGCCCAGGCAGAGGCCGGGCACCCAGGGCCGAGATGGCCGGGCACCTGGGGTGTCCAGGGGGTTCGGTCCTCCCCTCGTCTTCGAGTCCGGGCACCCAGGGTCCTTCCGTCCGGGCACCCAGGGTGTCTAGGGACCTCTCTCCTTCATTCTTCTTGGTCTCTCCTTCCTTATCTTGCTCCATGGATGCTCGAATCTTCACCTTCTCCTTCTCACGATCATCTCCTTGGTATCCTAGAATGCATAACATGTCTTTATGAGGTAGAACCCAATTCTCATGCGAATCCGACCGAAACTCGAAGAGGAGAGACCACGAGAGAGGGACTTGAATCATTGTCACAAAACACTTGATCATCTTCATCTTCGTTGACGCGCCGGTGCATGGCCACGTGCTCAAGGGCTTCCATTTCTTCTTCACTCATCGAGTCATATGTGCCATCATCGTTGAAAATCATGGTCCGCTTGTTGGTGCATTCGAAGGACGTGTGTCCTTGGCCACCACATGTGAAGCACTTGAAAGAACTTGTCTTGACGGGGTCATTCGGTGGCGCCGAAGATGGGGGAGTCTTGGATTTGTAGGTGCTTGCCGAAGAACGAGTCGAGGAAGGCGTAGCTTGCTTGGAACTTGAATTGTCGCCTGTACTTGGTTATGCTCTAGTTGAGGTAGGAGTTGCCGACGTCGCAGGAGCTTGAGAGTAGGAGCCGTAGGTCTTGGACGAGTACTTGGCGTATTTGAAGTCATCTTGCACTTGTCGCTCGGCCTTGGTCGCTTGATGAACTAGCTCGAGAAGGTTTGAGTATGGTTGGAAGTCGGCAATCCGCTTGATTGGGTGGTTGAGGCTGTTCAAGAAGCGTGCCATTGTTTGCTCGTCGTCTTCCTTGACATTGGCTCATATCATGGCAATCTCCATTTCTTGGTAGTATTCTTCCACTGTCTTCGTGCCTTGCTTGAGGAGTTGCAACTTCTTGAAGAGATCACGGGTGTAGTGTGTGGGCACGAAGCAAGCTCTCATGACATCCTTCATTTCCGTCCAAGTTGTGATTGGTGGTTCGCCTCTTGTTTGTCGTCGCTCGATCACTTGTTCCTACCAAATAAGGACGTAGTCTTGATACTCGAGGGAAGCCATGGCAATCTTATTTTCCTCGTCGTAGTTGTGAAGACAGAATATCTTGTCCACCTTCGAGGCCCATGAGAGATACTCTTCGGGATCATTGCTTCCGGAGAACTTGGGCATGGTGAACTTGAGCTTGCCGTAGCGAAGTTCTTCATCATAGTAGTAGTGTTGATGTTGCTCTTGCCGTGGAGGAAGGTCCTCAAATGCTCGTTCCTTGAGATGTCGCTCTTGGCATGGAGGAGGGTCTTGAAGCACTTGTTCCACTTGGTGTCGTTCTTGTCGTGGAGGAGGACGAGGAATATGCGGTTGGTTGCGCCTTTCTTGTTGTTCTTCGCGATGTGCGGCTTCTTCGTGTATCTCCCGACGAAGAGCTTCCTCTTGTTCTCGCACTTGGCGGTTGTGCTCTTCAACGGCTCTAGTGGACTCGCAGAGTGCGCATTGTTCTTCGAGTGCTTGTGCTTGACGGATGGCGTCATCATCTTGAGGTTGTTGCCCTGGCACTTGTGGAGGCAGTTGCTCTTGCTCCCTTGGTTCTTGCGCTTGTTGTTGCGCCCTTTCACGTGCTCGAACTCGGTCTTGTAATCCATTGCCATGGAATGGATTTTCCGGAGCTTGGAGATCTTGGGGAGCATCACGTCGAGGGGCCTGATCTCGGGGAGGACTTGTATCATATGATGAGTAGCCCGAAAATGGCCGACTTGAGCGGCGGCTTGAGTGGCGTCGTCTTGACGAAGATGTCGAGGAGGGCGGGCGTCGCAAGATCATGTTGCGCAATTCTTCCATTTGTGTAGTGAACTTGTCGTCGATGTAGTCGCGGTTCCTTGCTTCCGATTGACGAAGGTCGGCGGCGAGTCGGTCAAGGCGTTCACTGATAACCCACAAGTATAAGGGATCGCAACAGTTTTCGAGGGTAGAGTATTCAACCCAAATTTATTGATTCGACACAAGGGGAGCCAAAGAATATTCTCAAGTATTAGCAGTTGAGTTCTCAATTCAACCACACCTGGATAACTTAGTATCTGCAGCAAAGTATTTAGTAGCAAAGTAGTATGATAGTAACGGTAATGGTAGCAAAAGTAATATTTTTGGGTTTGGTAGTGATTGTAACAGTAGCAACTGAAAAGTAAATAAGCGAAGAACAATATGTGAAAAGCTCGTAAGCATCGGATCGGGGATGGAGAAATGCCGGATGGGGTTCATCATGTAACAATCATAACATAGGGTGACACAGAACTAGCTCCAATTCATCAATGTAATATAGGCATGTATTCCGAATATAGTCATACATTCTTATGGAAAAGAACTTGCATGACATCTTTTGTCCTACCCTCCCGTGGCAGCGGGGTCCTAGCGGAAACTAAGGGATATTAATGCCTCCTTTTAATAGAGTACCGAACCAAAGCATTAACACATAGTGAATACATGAACTCCTCAAACTATGGTCATCACCGAGAGTGGTCCCGATTATTGTCACTTCGGGGTTGCCGGATCATAACACATAGTAGGTGACTATAGACTTGCAAGATAGGATCAAGAACTCACATAAATTCATGAAAACATAATAGGTTCAGATCTGAAATCATGGCACTCGGGCCCTAGTGACAAGCATTAAGCATAGCAAAGTCATAGCAACATCAATCTCATAACATAGTGGATACTAGGGATCAAACCCTAACAAAACTAACTCGATTACATGATAAATCTCATCCAACCCATCACCGTCCAGCAAGCCTACGATGAATTTACTCACGCACGGCGGTGAGCATCATGAAATTGGTGATGGAGGATGGTTGATGATGACGACGGCGACGGTTTCCCCTCTCCAGAGTCCCAAACGGACTCCAGATCAGCCCTCCCGAGAGGTTTTAGGGCTTGGCGGCGGCTCCGTATCGTAAAACGCGATGAATCCTTCTCTCTGATTTTTTTCTCTCCGAACACGAATATATGGAGTTGGAGTTGAGGTCGGTGGAGCAACAGGGGGCCCACGAGGCAGGGGGCGCGCCCAGGGGGGGTAGGCGCGCCACCACCCTCGTGGACAGGTGGAGGCCCCCCTGACGTGGATTCTTCTTCCAGTATTTTTAACATTTTCCAAAAATAAGTTCCGTGGAGTATCAGGTCATTCCGAGAACTTTTGTTTCTGCACATAAATAACACCATGGCAATTCTGCTGAAAACAGCGTCAGTCCGGGTTAGTTCCATTCAAATCATGCAAGTTAGAGTCCAAAACAAGGGCAAAAGTGTTTGGAAAAGTAGATACGACGGAGACGTATCAACTCCCCCAAGCTTAAACCTTTGCTTGTCCTCAAGCAATTCAGTTGATAAACTGAAAGTGATAAAGAAAAACTTTACAAACTCGCTTGCTCTTGTTGTTGTAAATATGTAAAGCCAGATTCAAGTTTTCAGCAAAGATTATAACTAACCATATTCACAATAACATTTAGGTCTCATGTTTACTCATATCAATGGCATAATCAACTAGCGAGCAATAATAATAAATCTCGGATGACAACACTTTCTCAAAACAATCATAATATGATATAACAAGATGATATCTCGCTAGCCCTTTCTGAGACCGCAAAACATAAATGCAGAGCACCTTTAAAGATCAAGGATTGACTAGACATTGTAATTCATGGTAAAAGAGCAGTCATAGTCAAACCCAATATAAATTAATATTAATGGATGCAAATGACAACAACGCTCTCCAGCTAGTGCTCTTAATAAGAGGGTGATGACTCAACATAAAAGTAAATAGATAGACCCTTCGCAGAGGGAAGCAGGGATTTGTAGAGGTGCCAGAGCTCGATTTTAAAGCAGAGACAAATAATATTTTGAGCGACATACTTTCATTGTCAACATAACAACCAAGAGATGGCGATATCTTCCATGCTACACACATTATAGGCGGTTCCCAAACAGAATGGTAAAGTTTATACTCCCCCTCCACCACAAGCATCAATCCATGGCTTGCTCGAAACAACGAGTGCCTCCAACTAACAACAGTCCCAGAGGGAGTTTTGTTTGCAATTATTTTGATTTAGTTTGCATAAAGCATGGGACTGGGCATCCCGGTGACCATCCATTTTCTCGTGAGTGAGGAGCAGAGTCCACTCCTCTTGAGAATAACCCGCTTAACATGGAAGATAAGGACATCCCTAGTTGATACATGAGCTATTCGAGCATACAAAACAGAATTTCACTTGAAGGTTTAGAGTTTGGCACATACAAATTTACTTGGAACGGCAGGTAGATACCGCATATAGGAAGGTATAGTGGACTCATATGGAATAACTTTGGGGTTTAAGGGATTGGATGCACAAGCAGTATTCCCGCTTAGTACAAGTGAAGGCTAGCAAAAGACTGGGAAGCGACCAACTAGAGAGCGACAACAGTCATGAACATGCATTAAAATTTATAAACATTAAGTGCAAGCATGAGTAGGATATAAACACCATGAACATAAATATCGTGAGGGCTATGTTGATTTGTTTCAACTACATGTGTGAACATGTGCCAAGTCGAGTCACTTAAATCATTCAAAGGAGGATACCACCCCACTGTACCACATCACAACCATTTTAATAGCATGTTGCCACGCAAGGTAGACCATTATAAACTCCTGGCTAATTAAGCATGGCATGAGCAACTATGATCTCTAATTGTCATTGCAAACATGTTTATTCATAAGAGGCTAAATCAGGAACGATGAACTAATCATATTTACAAAAACAAGAGAGGTCGAGTTCATACCAGCTCCTCTCATCTCAATCAGTCCATCATATATTGTCATAATTTCCTTTCACTTGCACGACCAAATGATGGGAATAATAATAATAGTGCACGTGCATTGGACTAAGTTGGAATCTGCAGGCATTCAATTCAAAGGAGAAGACAAGGCAATATGGGCTCTTGGTTAAATCAACAATAATGCATATAAGAGCCACTTCAAAAATTTCATTATGGTCTTCTCCTATCGACCCCCAAAGAAATAAAATTATTTACATGGAAAGCTCCCAACAAGCAAAAGAAGAACATAAAATCTTTTTGGGTTTTCTTTTTAATTATTATTACTACAGCAAGAAAGTAAACTAGCTAAAAGCTATTACTAATTTTTTTTGGTTCTTCTTAAGTTTTTTCGAACACATGAGAAGAAAACAGGAAAAAGAAAATAAACTAGCATGGATAATACAGTGAAAAAGTATGAGCACCGACATCTAGCAATGAGTGTGTGAACATGAATGTAATGTCGGTGAGAAATACGTACTCCCCCAAGCTTAGGCTTTTGGCCTAAGTTGGTTTATTGCCACGGATGGCCTGACGGATATCCATAGTTATAGCCGGGGTCGTACTGAGATGAAGAAGACTTTGATTGCCACTGGTTGGCAATCATCTCCGGATCCCACTGGTAATTAGACTGTCGTGGAGGTTCAAATTGTGGTTCCGTCTCCAGCTCTGTGGCTGATGTAGGGTTCCGGTGGGCGTGAATGGCCGCCAGCGGAACGAGATACGGACCTGCAGATAAATCAAACAAGGAAGGAGCATGCAAGGTAATAGTCTCAGGGTGATGTTTATCAAAGAAAAATTTGTATTTAAGAGCCCCTTCCCAATTCTTAACAATAAAGTCATGTGCTACCATACTCTTATAATCTAAATAAACAGTGGGCAGCAATTTTTCTTCTTTTTCATAGTGCCTAATAGGTGTGTTATAGTGTGCAGCAAGGCGCGAAGCGTAAATACCTCCAAAGATGGGGCCCTTTGTACGGTTCAGACTTAACCGTTTGGCAATAATGCCGCCCATACTAACAGAGTCATCGCGGAATAAACCATGGAACAAAATAATAATATCAGGAACACTAAGGTTTCCACAGTTTCCGTGACCAATTAAGCAACGACTAGCAAATATTGCAAAGTAGCGTAAAACAGGAAAATGTATGCTAGTGATTCTTGCATCGGAAACCTTCCTAGTTTCCCCCACAGTAATAGTATCAATAAACCCGTCCACATCTTTACGATGTGCTTCCTCTAAGCTACCCTCGAAAGGTATTTTGCAAACCCTACAAAATTCATCTAGTGACATCTTCTTAACCACATCATATAAATAAAACTCTACTGAAGGAGATGATTCCTTAGAATAATAGTAGAAGTTTTGCACAAAAGTATTGGTGAGTAAGAGATACTGTTCGCGTTGGTCGCGGAGGAAGTCGGTGAGGCCTGCATTCTCAGCCAATTCATAAAAATCATCATAAATCCCGGCTGCTCTCAAGAAATCATCGGAAGGCCATTCACATGGCGAACCTCTCATGATGCGAGGCAGATTATATTTGGGCCTCTCTGCTTCTTCACTTTGCTTTTCCGTCGAGCTTCGGCTCGATGAGCCCCTCAAAAATCTCTTCATTATTTTCTGAAAATTTCTGAAATTTTTAGTAACTTCAAATAAAAGTGAACCAAGCTCAACAAAATTGATAGCAACTACTCCTACAAGTGCCTAGAGTCTATATCATGCATTAGAACTACTTGGAACCATATAAATTTGACATGCAAGCTCAAGAACATGGTCACCTAGGCAGCACAAATTTGCAATGAATAAAGCACTAGAACAAAAACTAATTGGACCAATGGAGGAGTCACATACCAAGAAACAATCCCCTAAAGCAGTTTTGTGAGAGGTGCTTTGAGCAAGGAGATCGAAAATCGCAGCAAAATGAGCTAGAACTCATGCTTGAGCTGGATGGTGATTTTTTTGGGAGGAAGAAGAAGTGTGTGGTGGCTGGGATAAGTGGAGCGGGGCCACCATGGGCCCACGAGGCAGGGCGCGCCAGAGGGGTGGGCGCGCCTGGACCTCGTGGCTGTGTGCTTGCTCCCCCTGCTGTGTTCTCAGTGCCAGATATTCTCAAATATTTTAGAAAAAATCATATTAAATTGGCAGGGCATTTAGAGAACTTTTATTTTCGGGGTATTTTTATATTGCACGGATAATTCAGAAAACAGACAGGAAAAATACTATTTTTGCTTTATTTCAACTAAATAACAGAAGGTAAAAGGAGGGTACAGAAGGTTATGCCTTCTAGTTTCATCCATCTCATGTTCATCAAAAGGAATCGACTAACAAGGTTGATCAAGTCTTGTTAACAAACTCATTCCGAATAACATGGAACCGGAGAAATTTTGAATAACACTATGTTACCTCAACGGGGATATGCACATCCCCAATAATAAGAATATCATATTTCTTCTTGACAGTAGGAAGAGGAAATTCAAAACCTCCAAATATAATCGATGGAATTTTTCCAATAGAGTTGATACTATGAACTTGAGGTTGTTTCCTTGGAAAGTGTACCATATGCTCATTGCCATTAACATAAAAAGTGACATTGCCTTTGTTGCAATCAATAACATCCCCTGCAGTGTTCAAAAAGGGTCTTCCAAGAATAATAGACATACTATCATCCTCGGGAATATCAAGAATAACAAAGTACGTTAAAATAGTAACATTTGCAACCACAACAGGCACATCCTCATAGATACCGCAGGTATAGCAGTTGATTTATCAGCCATTTGCAAAGATATTTCAGTAGGTGTAAACTTATTCAAATCAAGTCTACGATATAAAGAGAGAGGCACAACACTAACACCGGCTCCAAGATCACATAAAGCAGTTTTAACATAGTTTTTTTTAATGGAGCATGGTATAGTTGGTACTCCTGGATCTCCTAGTTTCTTAGGTATTCCACCCTTAAAAGTATAATTAGCGAGCATGGTGGAAATTTCAGCTTCCGGTATCTTTCTTTTATTAGTGACAATTTCTTTCATATACTTAGCATAAGGATTCATTTTGAGCATATCAGTTAATCGCATACGCAAGAAGATAGGTCTAATCATTTCAGCAAAGTGCTCAAAATCCTCATCATCCTTTTTCTTGGATGGTTTGGGAGGAAAAGGCATGGTTTTCTGAACCCAAGATTCTCTTTCCTTACCGTGCTTTCTAGAAACAAAGTCTCTCTTATCATAACGTTGATTCTTTGATTGTGGGTTATCAAGATCAACAACAGGTTCAATTTCTACAATCATTGTCATTACTAGGTTGAGCATCATCATGAACATCATCATTAACATTGTCACTAGGTTCATGTTCATTACCAGATTGTGTTTCAAAGATCGTAAATAGAAATATCATTTGATTCTCGTGTGTCAAAGAACAGGTTGACTAGAAGCATGCAAAGTCCTATCATTTTTTTCTTTTCTTCTTTTAGAAGGACTAGGTGCATCAATATTATTTCTCCGAGAATCTTGCTCAATTCTCTTAGGATGGCCTTCGGATACAAAGGTTCTGAGTCATTTTACCAGTTCTAGTAGCCACTCTAACAGCATAATCATTATTCTTACTATTCAATTCATTGATAAAATCATTCTGAGCTTTAAGTACTAGTTCTACTTGAGTGGTAACCATAGAAGCATGTTTACTAATGAGTTTAAGTTCACCTTTAACTCTAGACATATAATCACTCAAGTGTCTAATCATATAAGCATTTTGTTTTAGTTTTCTACCAAAATAAGCATTAAAATCTTCTTGCTTAACCATAAAGTTATCAAACTCATCCAAACATTGGCTAGCAAACTTAGTAGGAGGGATTTCAGCTTTATCATATCTATAAAGAGAATTTACCTTTACTACCTGTATCGGGTTATCAAGACCATGAGTTTCTTCAATAGGTGATGGATTAAGATCATATATTTCTTCAACAGGCGGTAAATTAAGACCATGTATTTCTTCAATAGGAGGTAAATTCTTAACATCTTGAGCTTTAATACCTTTTTGTTTCATAGACTTCTTTGTCTCTTGCATATCTTCAGGACTGAGAAATAGAACACCTCTTTTCTTCGGAGTTGGTTTAGGAATAGGTTCAGGAGCTGGCTCAGGAAGTGTCCAATTATTTTCATTGGTCAACATATTATTCAATAGAATCTCAGCATCATCCGGTGTTCTTTCCCTGAAAATAGAACCAGCACAACTATCCAGATAATCTCTGGAAGTATCGGTTAGTCCATTATAAAATATATCAACTATTTCATTTTTCTTAAGAGGATGATCAGGCAAAGCATTAAGTAATTGGAGAAGCCTCCCCCAAGCTTATGGGAGACTCTCCTCTTCAATTTGCACAAAATTATATATATATCCCTTAAAGCAGCTTGTTTCTTATGAGCAGGGAAATATTTAGCAGAGAAGTAATAAATCATATCCTGGGTACTACGCACACAACCAGGATCAAGAGAATTAAACCATATCTTAGCATCACCCTTTAATGAGAACGGAAATATTTTAAGGATATAAAGGTAGCGAGTTCTCTCACCATTAGTGAACATGGTGGCTATATCATTTAATTTAGTAAGATGTGCAACAACAGTTTCAGATTCATAGCCATAAAAAGGATCAGACTCAACCAAAGTAATTATATCAGATCAACAGAGAATTCATAATCCTTATCAAGAATACGATAGGTGAAGTAGCAAAAGTGGTCAGGTTTCATTCTAGCATTAAGAGATTGTTGCTTCCATTTAGCTAATAACTTCTTAAGATCATATCTATCATTGCAAGCTAAAATAGCTCTAGCAGCTTCTTCATCCATAACATAACCCTCAGGAACAACAGGTAATTCATATTTATTAGGGATAGAGTCTTCATCATCACTATCATCAATATTATCAGTTTCAATAATTTCATTCTCTCTAGCCCTAGCAAGTTGTTCATCAAGAAATTCACCAAGTGGCACAAGAGTATCAAGCATAGAAGTAGTTTCATCATAAGTATCATGCATAGCGTAGTGGCATCATCAATAACATGTGACATATTAGTATTAATAGCGTAAGTGTTTAGGTGTCGCAAGCTTACTCAAAATGAAGGTGAATCAAGTGCGAGCTAATGGCACTTCCTTATCTCCCTCGTAGTTGAGGGATAAATTTTTGTTTTCTCGTCTTTCAAGTTCCTCATAATGACCAGCAGATATAAATCCCAAGTGACTCAAAGAATAGAGCTATGCTCCCCGGCAACGGCGCCAGAGAATAGTCTTGATAACCCACAAGTATAGGGGATCGCAACAGTTTTCGAGGGTGGAGTATTCAACCAAAATTTATTGATTCGACACAAGGGGAGCCAAAGAATATTCTCAAGTATTAGTAGTTGAGTTGTCAATTCAACCACACCTGGATAACTTAGTATCTGCAGCAAAGTATTTAGTAGCAAAGTAGTATGATAGTAACGGTAACGGTAGCAAAAGTAATATTTTTGGGTTTTGTAGTGATTGTAACAGTAGCAACGGAAAAGTAAATAAGCGAAGAACAATATGTGAAAAGCTCATAGGCATTGGATCGGGGATGGAGAATTATGCCGGATGCGGTTCATCATGTAACAGTCATAACATAGGGTGACACAGAAATAGCTCCAATTCATCAATGTAATGTAGGCATGTATTCCGAATATAGTCATACATGCTTATGGAAAAGAACTTGCATGACATATTTTGTCCTACCCTCCCGTGGCAGCGGGGTCCTAGCGGAAACTAAGGGATATTAAGGCCTCCTTTTAATTAAGTACCGGACCAAAGAATTAACACATAGTGAATACATGAACTCCTCAAACTATGGTCATCACTGGGAGTGGTCCCGATTATTGTCACTTCGGGGTTGCTGGATCAAAACACATAGTAGATGACTATAGACTTGCAAGATAGGATCAAGAACTCACATATATTCATGAAAACATAATAGGTTCAAATCTGAAATCATGGCACTCGGGCCCTAGTGACAAGCATTAAGCATAGCAAAGTCATAGCAACATCAATCTCGTAACATAATGGATACTAGGATCAAACCCTAACAAAACTAACTCGGTTACATGATAAATCTCATCCAACCCATCATCGTCCAGCAAGCCTACGATGGAATTACTCACGCACGGCGGTGAGCATCATGAAATTGGTGATGGAGGATGGTTGATGATGACGACGGCGACGGATTCCCCTCTCCGGAGCCCCAAACGGACTCCAGATCAGCCCTCCCGAGAGGTTTTAGGGCTTGGCGGCGGCTCCGTATAGTAAAACACGATGAATCCTTCTATCTAATTTTTTTCTCCCCGAACACGAATATATGGAGTTGGAGTTGAGGTCAGTGGAGCAATAGGGCACCCACGAGGCAGGGGGGCATGCCCAGGGGGGCAGGCGCGCCCCCCACCCTCGTGGACAGGTGGAGGCCCCCTGACGTGGATTCTTCTTCCAGTATTTTTAATATTTTCCAAAAATAAGTTCCGTGGAGTTTCAGGTCATTCCAAGAACTTTTGTTTCTACACATAAATAACACCATGGCAATTCTGCTGAAAACAGCGTCAGTCCGGGTTAGTTCCATTCAAATCATGCAAGTTAGAGTCCAAAACAAGGGCAAAAGTGTTTGGAAAAGTAGATACGACGGAGATGTATCATTCACCCAAGGCCTCACTTTCTTCATGGAGAGCTCGTTGCGTGATGAAGAAGTGGCCTTTGGTGACATAGCCGGGATCACCATCTTGCTCCTCGAAAAGCGGGTTCGCCGACGAACTTGGCCTATCCATCATAACCAAGTGGAGTGAGTAGGAAAATGAGAGAACAATACCGAAGTTACCTTTTTCAAAGATTGAGGATGTAACAAGTGTCACTCAATGTAATGCCACAATAGGAGAATTGGAACCGGGTTTGTTTCTCACACCTACAAGTAAAAGGCTTATGGAGTAGCTTGGTTAGAATGGTGGCAAAATTTCAAGCAAACATTAGTCAAGATATCGATAAGGTTGAGAAGGTTCACAAAAATGCAAGTAAATCAAATAGATCAAACCCAAGAGTATCACTAGGAACACACACACGGAAGATAGATGGGATCCGCACAACCAAGGAGTGAACTCAAAGTGTGCAACCACGGAAAATGCTCTTGTTGTGCGAATGCTACATAGATGCTAGCTCGATTGCTCAAATGGGCGAGATCCACTTGCCAAACATCAAATCAATGGACCAAAACAACCAAGTCTCATAAGATCCAACTGTTGGGGAACGCAGTAATTTCAAAATTTTACCTACGCACACGCAAGATCATGGTGATGCATAACAACTAGAGGGGGGAGTGTAGTCCATGTACCCTCATAGACCGTAAGCGGAAGCATGACAACGCGGTTGATGTAGTCGCACGTCTTCACGATCCGACCGATCCTTGTACCGAAAGTACGGTACCTCCGTGATCTGCACACGTTCGGCTCAGTGACGTCGCACGAACTCTTGATCCATCTGAGTGTCGAGGGAGAGATTCGTCAGCGCGACGGCATGATGATGGTGATGATGAAGCTATCGGCGCAGGGCTTCGCCTAAGCACTGCAACGATATGACCGAGGTGGATTATGGTGGAGGGGGCACCGCACAGGGCTAAGAGATCAATGATCAACTTGTATCTTCTAGGGTGCCCCCCTACCCCCGCATATAAAGGAGCAAGGGGGGAGTCCGGCTGGCCCTAGGGCGCGCCAAGGAGGGGAGGAGTCCTCCTCCTAGTAGGAGTAGGACTCCCCCTTTCCTAGTCCAACTAGGAGGGGGGAGGGGGAAGGAAGGAGAGGGAGACAGGGAGGGAAAGAGGGAGCGTCGCCCCACCTCCTTGTCCAATTCGGACTCCTCAAGGGGGGGGGGGGCAGCCCTAAGGCCCCATCCTCTCTCTCTCACACAAGGCCCATGTTGGCCCATTAGTTCCCCCGGGGGTTCTGATAACCCCCCGGCACTCCCATAATTATCCGGTGACCCCCGGAACTCATCCGGTGTCTGAATATAGTCATCCAATATATCAATCTTTATGTCTCGACCATTTCGAGACTCGTCGTCATGTCCGTGATCACATCCAGGACTCCGAACTATCTTCGTTACATCAAAACACATAAACTCTTAATACCGATCGTCACCGGACGTTAAGCGTGCGGACCCTACGGGTTCGAGAACTATGTAGACATGACCGAGACTCATCTCCGGTCAATAACCAATAGCGGAACCTGGATGCTCATCTTGGTTCCTACATATTCTACGAAGATCTTTATCGGTCAAACCGCATAACAACATACGTTGTTCCCTTTGTCATCGGTATGTTACTTGCCCGAGATTCGATCATCGGTATGTCAATACCTATTTCAATCTCGTTACCGGCAAGTCTCTTTACTCGTTCCGTAATGCATCATCCCGCAACTAACTCATTAGTCACATTGCTTGCAAGGCTTATAGTGATGTGCATTACCGAGAGGGCCCAGAGATACCTCTCCGACAATCGGAGTGACAAATCCTAATCTCGATCTATGCCAACTCAACAAGTACCATCGGAGACACCTGTAGAACACCTTTATAATCACCCGATTACGCCAGACGCTTGGTAGCACACAAAGTGTTCCTCCGTAAACGGAGTTGCATAATCTCATAGTCATAGGAACATGTATATGTCATGAAGAAAGCAATAGCAACATACTAAACGATCAAGTGCTAAGCTAACGGAATGGGTCAAGTCAATCACATCATTCCCTTAATGATATGATCCCGTTAATCAAATGACAACTCATGTCTATGGCTAGGAAACTTAACCATCTTTGATTCAACGAGCTAGTCAAGTAGAGGCATACTAGTGACACTGCTTATCTATGTATTCACACATGTACTAAGTTTCCGTTAATACAATTCTAGCATGAATAATAAACATTTATCATGATATAAGGAAATATAAACAACAACTTTATTATTGCCTCTAGGGCATATTTCCTTGATCTCCCACTTGCACTAGAGTCAATGATCTAGATTACACAAGAATGATTCTAACACCCATGGAGTCTTGGTGTTGATCATGTTTTGCTCGTGAGAGAGGCTTAGTCAACGGTCTCGCAACATTTAGATCCGTATGTATCTTGCAAATCTCTATGTCTCCTCCTTGACTTGATCGCGGATGGAATTGAAGCGCCTCTTGATGTGCTTGGTTCTCTTGTGAAATCTGGATTCCTTTGCCAAGGCAATTGCACCAAAGATTGTCACAAGAGATTTTCATTGGATCCGATGCACTAGGTATGGCACCTAGATCGGATATGAACTCCTTCATCCAGACTCCTTCATTTGCTGCTTCCGAAGCAGCTATGTACTCTGCTTCACATGTAGATCCCGCCACGACGCTTTGCTTAGAACTGCACCAACTGACAGCTCCACCGTTCAATATAAATACGTATCCGATTTGTGACTTAGAGTCATCCGGATCAGTGTCAAAGCTTGCATCGACGTAACCATTTACGACGAGCTCTTTGTCACCTCCATAAACGAGAAACATATCCTTAGTCCTTTTCAGGTATTTCAGGATGTTCTTGACCGCTATGCAGTGATCAACTCCTGGATTACTTTGGTACCTCCCTGCTAAACTAATCGCAAGGCACACATCAGGTCTGGTACATAGCATTGCATACATGATAGAGCCTATGGCTGAAGCATAGGGAACAACTTCCCTTTTCTCTCTATCTTCTGCAGTGGTCGCGTTTTGAGTCTGACTCAACTTCACACCTTGTAACACAGGCAAGAACCCTTTATTTCCTTGATCCATTTTGAACTTCTTCAAAACTTTATCAAGGTATGTGCTTTGTGAAAGTCCAATTAAGAGTCTTGATCTATCTCTATAGATCTTGATGCCCAATATATAAGCAGCTTCACCGAGGTCTTTCATTGAAAAACTCTTGTTCAAGTATCCTTTTATGCTATCCAGAAATTCTATATCATTTCCAATCAACAATATGTCATCCACATATAATATTAGAAATGCTACAGAGCTCCCACTCACTTTCTTGTTAATACAGGCTTCTCAAAAAGCATGTATAAAACCATATGCTTTGATCACACTATCAAAACGTTTATACCAACTACGAGATGCTTCCACCAGTCCATAAATGGATCGCTGGAGCTTGCACACTTTGTTAGCATACTTTGGATCGATAAAACCTTGGGGTTGCATCATATACAACTCTTCTTCCAAAAATCCATTCAGGAAAGTAGTCTTTACATACATTTGCCAAATTTCATAATCATAAAATGCAGTGATTGCTAACATGATTCGGACAGACTTAAGCATCGCTACGGGTGAGAAGGTCTCATCGTAGTCAACTCCTTGAACTTGTCGAAAACCTTTTGCAACAAGTCGAGTTTTGTAGACAGTAACATTACCGTCAGCGTCAGTCTTCTTCTCGGAGATCCATTTATTCTCGATGGCTTGCCGATCATCGGGCAAGTCAACCAAAGTCCACACTTTGTTCTCATACATGGATCCCATCGTAAATTACATGGCCTCAAGCCATTTCACGGAATCTGGGCTCATCATTGCTTCCTCATAGTTCGTAGGTTCATCATGGTCAAGTAACATGACCTCCAGAACAGGATTACCGTACCACTCTGGTGCGGATCTTACTCTGGTTGACCTACGAGGTTCGGTAGTAACTTGATCTGAAGTTACATGATCATCATCATTAGCTTCCTCACTAATTGGTGTAGGAGTCACATGAACAGATTTCTGTGATGAACTACTTTCCAATAAGGGAGCAAGTATAGTTACCTCGTCAAGTTCTACTTTCCTCCCACTCACTTCTTTCGAGAGAAGCTCCTTCTCTAGAAAGGATCCATTCTTAGCAACGAATGTCTTGCCTTCGGATCTGTGATAGAAGGTGTACCCAATAGTTCTCCTTTGGGTGTCCTATGAACACACATTTCTCTGATTTGGGTTCGAGCTTATCAGGTTGAAGCTTTTTCACATAAGCATCGTAGCCCCAAACTTTAAGAAACGACAACTTGCGTTTCTTGCCAAACCACAGTTCCTAAGGTGTCGTCTCAGCGGATTTAGATGGTGCCCTATTTAACGTGAATGTAGACGTCTCTAAAGCATAACCCCAAAATGATAGCGGTAAATCAGTAAGAGACATCATAGATCGCACCATATCTAGTAAAGTACGATTACGATGTTCGGACACACCATTACGTTGTGGTGTTCCGGGTGGCGTGAGTTGCGAAACTATTCCGCATATTTCAAATGAAGACCAAACTCGTAACTCAAATATTCTCCTCCACGATCAGATCGTAGAAACTTTATTTTCTTGTTACGATGATTTTCCACTTCACTCTGGAATTGTTTGAACTTTTCAAATGTTTCAGAGTTATGCTTCATCAAGTAGATATACCCATATCTGCTCAAATCATCTATGAAGGTGAGAAAATAACGATACATGCCGTGAGCCTCAACATTCATTGGACCACATACATCAGTATGTATGATTTCCAACAAATCTGTTGCTCGCTCCATTGTTTCGGAGAACGGCGTTTTAGTCATCTTTCCCATGAGGCATGGTTCGCAAGTACCAAGTGATTCATAATCAAGTGATTCCAAAAGTCCATCAGAATGGAGTTTCTTCATGCGCTTTATACCAATATGACCTAAACGGCAGTGCCACAAATATGTTGCACTATCATTACCAACTCTACATCTTTTGGCTTCAATATTATGAATATGTGTGTCACTACTATCAAGATTCAACAAAAATAGACCACTCTTCAAGGGTGCATTCCCATAAAAGATATTACACATATAAATAGAGCAATCATTATTCTCTGATTTAAATGAATAACCGTCTCGCATCAAACAAGATCCAGATATAATGTTCATGCTTAACGCGGCACCAAATAAAAATTATTCAGGTCTAAAACTAATCCCGAAGGTAGATGTAGAGGTAGCGGTCGACGCAATCACATCGACTTTGGAACCATTTCCACGCCGCATCGTCACCTCGCCCTTAGCCAATCTTTGCTTAATACGTAGTCCCTGCTTCGAGTTGCAAATATTAGCAATGTAACCAAGATCAAATACCTGTGCACTACTACAAGCATTAGTAAGGTACACATCAATAACATGTATATCACATATACCTTTGTTCACCTTGCCATCCTTCTTATCCGCCAAATACTTGGGGCAGTTCCGCTTCCACTGACTAGTCCCCTTGTAGTAGAAGCACTCAGTCTCAGGCTTAGGTCCAGACTTGGGCTTCTTCACTTGAGCAGCAACTTGCTTGCCGTTCTTCTTGAAGTTCCCCTTCTTCCCTTTACCCTTTATCTTTAAACTGGTGGTCTTGTTGACCATCAACACTTGATGCTCTTTCTTGATTTCTACCTCCATAGCCTTTAGCATTGTGAAGAGCTAGGCAATTGTCTTATCCATCCCTTGCATATTATAGTTCATCACGAAGCTCTTGTAGCCTGGTGGCAGTGATTCAAGAATTCTGTCAATGACACTATCATCAGGAAGATTAAATCCCAGTTGAATCAAGTGATTATTATACCCAGACATTTTGAGTATATGTTCACTGACAGAACCATTCTCCTCCATTTTGCAGCTGTAGAACTTATTGGAGACTTCATATCTCTCAATCCGAGCATTTTCTTGAAATGTTAACTTCAACTCCTAGAACATCTCATATGCTCCATGACGTTCAAAACGCCGTTGAAGTCCCGGTTCTAAGCCGTAAAGCATGGCACACTGAACTATCGAGTAGTCATCAGCTTTGCTCTGCCGGACGTTCATAACATCTGGCGTTGCTCCTGCAGCGGGTTTGGCACCTAACGGTGCTTCCAGGACGTAATTCTTCTATGCAGCAATGAGGATAACCCTCAAGTTATGGACCCAGTCCGTGTAGTTGCTACCATCATCTTTCAACTTAGCTTTCTCTAGGAACGCATTAAAATTCAATGGAACAACAGGGGCCATCTATCTACAACAACATAGACATGCAAAAAACTATCAGGTACTAAGTTCATGATAAATTAAAGTTCAATTAATCAAATTACTTAAGAACTCCCACTTAGATAGACATCCCTCTAATCGTCTAAGTGATCACGTGATCCATATCAACTAAACCATATCCGATCATCACGTGAGATGGAGTAATTTTCAATGGTGAACATCACTATGTTGATCATATCTACTATATGATTCACACTCGACCTTTCGGTCTCAGTGTTCCGAGGCCATATCTGCATATGCTAGGCTCGTCAAGTTTTACCCGAGTATTCTGCGTGTGCAAAACGGGCTTGCACCCGTTGTATGTGAACGTAGAGCTTATCACACCCGATCATCACGTGGTGTCTTGGCACGACGAACTTTCGCAACGGTGCATACTCAGGGAGAACACTTGTCCTTGAAATTTAGTGAGAGATCATCTTATAATGCTACCGCCGAACTAAGCAAAATAAGATGCATAAAGGAAAACATCACATGCAATCAATATAAGTGATATGATATGGCCATCATCATCTTGTGCCTTTGATCTCCATCTCCAAAGCACCGTCATGATCACCATCGTCACCGGCGCGACACCTTGATCTCCATCGTAGCATCGTTATCGTCTCGCCAACTATTGCTTCTATGACTATCGCTACCGCTTAGTGATAAAGTAAAGCAATTACATGGCGATTGCATTTCATACAATAAAGCGACAACCATGTGGCTCCTGCCAGTTGCCGATAACTCTGTTACAAAACATGATCATCTCATACAATAAAATATAGCATCATGTCTTGACCATATCACATTGCTACCTCTTGAGTGTGCGTTGGTTTTCCCTTGAAGAGGAAAGGGTGATGCAGCAAAGTAGCATAAGTATTTCCCTCAGTTTTTGAGAACCAAGGTATCAATCCAGTAGGAGGCCACACGCAAGTCCCTCGTACCTACACAAACAAATAAGAACCTTGCAACCAACGCGATAAAGGGGTTGTCAATCCCTTCACAGCCACTTGCAAAAGTGAGATCTGATAGAGATGATAAGATAATATTTTTGGTATTTTTATGATAAAGATTGCAAAATAAACGGCGACAGAAATAGCTAGTTGACGGGAGATTAATATGATGGAAAATAGACCCGGGAGCCATAGGTTTCACTAGTGGCTTCTCTCAAGATAGCATAAGTATTACGGTGGGTAAACAAATTACTGTCGAGCAATTGATAGAATAGTGCATAGTTATGAGAATATCTAGGCATGATCATGTATATAGGCATCACGTCCGCGACAAGTAGACCGACTCCTGCCTGCATCTACTACTATTACTCCACACATCGACCGCTATCCAAAGCATGCATCTAGAGTATTAAGTTCATAAGAACAGAGTAACGATTAGGCAAGATGACATGATGTAGAGGATAAACTCAAGCAATATGATATAAACCCCATCTTTTTATCCTCGATGGCAACAATACAATACGTGTCGCTTCCCCCCTTCACACTGGGATCGAGCACCGCATGATTGAACCCAAAGCTAAGCACTTCTCCCATTGCAAGAAAGATCAATCTAGTAGGCCAAACCAAACTGATAATTCAAAGAGACTTGCAAAGATAACCAATCATACATAAAAGAATTCAGAGGAGATTCAAATATTGTTCATAGATAACCTTGATCATAAACCCACAATTCATCGGATCTCGACAAACACACCGCAAAAAGAGTTACATCGAATAGATCTCCAAGAAGATCGAGGAGAACTTTGTATTGAGATCCAAAGAGAGAGAAGAAGCCATCTAGCTAATAACTATGGACCCGAAGGTCTGAGGTAAACTACTCACACATCATCGGAGAGGCTATGGTGTTGATGTAGAAGCCCTCCGTGATCGATTCCCCCTCTGGCGGAGTGCCAGAAAAGGCCCCAAGATGGGATATCATGGGTACAGAAGGTTGCGGCGGTGGAAATAGGGTTTCGTGGTGCTCCTGGATGTTTTCGGGGTACGTGGATATATATAGGAGGAAGAAGTAGGTCGGTGAAGCTACGAGGGGCCCACGGGGGTGGGGGCGCGCCCAGGGGGGCAGGCGTGCCTCCCTGCCTCGTGGCCTCCTCATTCGTTTCTTGACGTCCACTCCAAGTCCCCTAGATCACGTTTGTTCCAAAAATCACGCTCCCGAAGGTTTCATTCCGTTTGGATTCCGTTTGATATTCCTTTTCTACGAAACACTGAAATAGGCAAAAAGATAGCAATTTGCACTGGGCCTTGGGTTAATAGGTTAGTCCCAAAAATAATATAAAAGTGTATAATAGAGCCCATTAAACATCCAAAACAGATAATATAATAGCATGGAACAAGCAAAAATTATAGATACGTTGGAGACGCATCACACATCACAACATGCCCTGCAAAAACAAGTTAAACGTCCTCTACTTTGTTATTGCAAGTTTTACGTGGCTGCTACGGGGTGAGCAAGAACCGTTCTTACCTACGCATCAAAACCACAACGATTTTTCATCAAGTATGTCCTGTTTTAACCATCAACAAGGACCGGGCGTGGCCACACTCGATTCAACTAAAGTTGGAGAAACTGACACCCGCCAGCCACCTGTGTGCGAAGCACGTCGGTAGAACCAGTCTCGTGTGAGCATACGCGTAATGTCGGTCCGGGCCGCTTCATCCAACAATACCGCCGAATCAAAGTATGACATGCTGGTAAGCAGTATGACTATTATCGCCCACAACTCACTTGTGTCTACTCGTGCATATAACATCTACGCATAAACCTGGCTCGGATGCCGCTGTTGGGGAACGCAGTAATTTCAAAAATTTACCTACGCACATGCAAGATCATGGTGGTGCATAGCAACGAGAGGGGAGAGTGTAGTCCACGTACCCTCGTAGACCGTAAGCGGAAGCGTTATGGCAACGCGGTTGATGTAGTCGTACGTCTTCACGATCCGACCGATCCTGGTACCGAAGGTACGGCACCTCCGCGATCTGCACACGTTCGGCTCAGTGACGTCCCACGAACTCTCGATCCAGCTGAGTGTCGAGGGAGAGCTTCGTCAGCACGACGGTGTGATGACGGTGATGATGAAGCTACCGGCGTAGGGCTTCGCCTAAGCACTGCAACGATATGATCGAGGTGGATTATGGTGGAGGGGGGCACCGCACACCGCTAAGAGATCAATGATCAACTTGTGTCTTCTAGGGTGCCCCTTGCCCCCCGTATATAAAGGAGCAAGGGGGGAGGCCGGCCGGCCTAGGGCGCGCCAAGGAGGGGAGGAATCCTCCTCCTTGTAGGAGTAGGACTCCCCCTTTCCTAGTCCAACTAGGAGGGGGAAGGAAGGAGAGGGAGAGAGGGAGGGAAAGAGGGGGCGCCGCCCCCCTCCTTGTCCAATTCGGACTCCTCAAGGGGGGGGTGGGTGGCCAGCCCTAAGGCCCCATCCTCTGTCTCACACAAGGCCCATGTTGGCCCATTAGTTCCCCCGGGGGTTCCGATAACCCCCCGGCACTCCGATAATTATCCGGTGACCCCCGGAACTCATTCGGTGTCTGAATATAGTCATCCAATATATCAATCTTTATGTCTCGACCATTTCGTTACTCCTCATCATGTACGTGATCACATCCGGGACTCCGAACTATCTTCGGTACATCAAAACACATAAACTCATAATACCGATCGTCACGAACGTTAAGCGTGCGGACCCTACGGGTTCGAGAACTATGTAGACATGACCGAGACTCATCTCCGGTCAATAACCAATAGCGGAACCTGGATGCTCATATTGGTTCCTACATATTCTACGAAGATCTTTATCGGTCAAACCGCATAACAACATACGGTGTTCCCTTTGTCATCGGTATGTTACTTGCCCGAGATTCGATCATCGGTATCTCAATACCTAGTTCAGTCTCGTTACCGCCAAGTCTCTTTACTCGTTCCGTAATGCATCATCCCGCAACTAACTCATTAGTGACATTGCTTGCAAGGCTTATAGTGATGTGCATTACCGAGAGGGCCCAAAGATACCTCTCCGACAATCGGAGTGACAAATCCTAATCCCGATCTATGCCAACTCAACAAGTACCATCGGAGACACCTGTAGAGCACCTTTATAGTCACCCAGTTACGTTGAGACGTTTGGTAGCACACAAAGTGTTCCTCCGGTATTCGGAGTTGCATAATCTCATAGTCATAGGAACATGTATATGTCATGAAGAAAGCAATAGCAACATACTAAATGATCAAGTGCTAAGCTAACGGAATGGGTCAAGTCAATCACATCATTCCCTTAATGATGTGATCCCGTTAATCAAATGACAACTCATGTCTATGGCTAGGAAACTTAACCATCTTTGATTCAACGAGCTAGTCAAGTAGAGGCATACTAGTGACACTTTGTTTGTCTATGTATTCACACATGTAGTAAGTTTCCGGTTAATACAATTCTAGCATGAATAATAAACATTTAACATGATATAAGGAAATATAAATAACAACTTTATTATTGCCTCTAGGGCATATTTGCTTCACCAACAAATTGCAAGAAAAAAATTTGGGGCTATTTTGTGGGGATTTTCGAATTTGGACGAAAAACAACAAAATCAAGCTAGCAAATGGGGGGATGGGACTCCAAGATGTGAATCAACCTTGCTCATGATACCAAGATGTTGTAGGGTGAAACCCTAGAGGGGATCTTTTCACACTTGGAGGGGGAAAAGGTGGAAGAACACTCAAGAACACAATGCACAAATCACTCAAACAAACCCAAATATCACATCCAATAGAGTAGCATACATGAGATCCACAAGATTACAAGATCAATCCAAGGAAACAAGCACTAGGTAAAGTTCTTCCCACTCCTAGAGGAGGTGAGGTCTTGATGATGATCTACTCCCTTGGGAGGTCTTGTAATCCACAAGGATTCTTCCCAAAAAGGGTCTTGATCTCTAAGAGGAGGGGATACAAGGAGCAAAGCTCACAATGTTTTATCTAATACTTTGCTATCCTTCCAAAAGAGTTAGGTAAAGAGTATATAAAGGATAGGGACGAAACTTGAAGTAAGAGGGATACAAAGGACCAAAATGTCCCTAAAACGCGTAGCCACGGAGGAGGAGTCTGGGCACCCGGGGTAGAACCGGCCGGGCACCCGGACCGGTCGGGGGCTCCGGAGGGAGGAGGACCGGACACCCGGGGAGGCCGCATGCGGCTGGGGCGGTGCAGGCCGGGCACCCGGGGCCGGCTGGGGCGTACCCCAGGCAGAGGACGGGCACCCGAGGCCGAGATGGTCGGGCACCCGGGGTGTCCAGGGGGTTCGGTCCTCCCCTCGTCTTTGAGTCCGGGCACCCGGGGTCCTTCCGTCCGGGCACCCGGGGTGTCCAGGGACCTCTCTCCTTCATTCTTCTTGGCCTCTCCTTCCTTCTCTTGCTCCATGGATGCTCGAATCTTCACCTTCTCCTTCTCACGATCATCTCCTTGGTATCCTAGAATGCATAACATGTCTTTATGAGGTAGAACCCAATTCTCATGCGAATCCGACCGAAACTCGAAGAGGAGAGAGTCAACCTCGTTCTCGATGGCGCGTGCACGTGCTCTTGTCATTGGTCCTCCCGGTGCTTGCGGTGGTGATGGAGTGTCGGTGTGGGTAGTCGAGGGATGCTCCGCATCATCGTCTTTCCCTACGCCTTCTACTCCTCGCGTCTTCCCTAACCCATTTCATTGGCACCAACCATCACCATGTCAACATTAGTGTGTTCATCATCGACGCCTCATCTTCTTATTTCTCATTTCTCGCCAGCTTTAGTTCTTGTTCCTACTTATTTCCAAGAATACTCTTTCCTTTTTCTCTCTCTTATTATTAGGAACACTCTTTTCTTTCTCCAACACCATGGACCGTTTGGTGGCTTTAGTTGATTTTCCTTCTTGTTCTTGGAACACTCTTTCTTCTTATTATCGCATGAACCACCTGGACAATTGTAACGCCCCGGATTCGATGCGCCAGGTGTCTGCCAGTTATTCGTCAGCGTTGCCATGTCATGTGCTTGCGTGTTGCACTTTGCCATGTCATCATCTGCATTTCATATCATGTCGTCATGTGCATCGCATTTGCATACGTGTTCGCCTCATGCATCCGAGCATTTTCCCGTTGTCCGCTTTTCCAATCCGCACTCCTATGTCTCCGGCGCCCCTTTTGTCTCTTTTCGTGTGCGGGTGTTAAACTTTCTCGAATGGCCGAGGTTTGCCAAGCGGCCTTGGTATAGCACCGGTAGACCGCCTGTCAAGTTTCGTGCCATTTGGAGGTCGTTTGGTACTCCAACGGTTAACCGGGTAACCGCAAAGCCCTCTTTGAGTTGCAACCCAACACCCCTTCCAAAGTGGCCCAAAACCCAGCAAACTCCCCTCCATGCTCTCGGTCGTTCGATCACGATCGCGTGGCCAAAAACCGCTCCTCATTTGGACTCTCCTAGCTCCATCTACCTATAAATACACCTCCCCTCCCGAAAATCGCGGTACAAACCCTAAAAATCCCCCCTCTCCGCGCCGGACATGTCCACCCCGGCCGGACGCTTCTCCGCCGCCGCCCGCGCTTAATCGGGCTCGACACTGTCGCCGCCACCTCCCACCTCCCATGGCCCACCGGGGTCCGGATCTGCCCGCCTGGGGCCGGACATCGCTGCTGCTCGCTCGCGCGGCCGGACCTCCGTGCCCGCCCGCCTCCGCCGCCTGGCAACCTCGCCGCGGCGACCTCCGCCGCCCGGCGGCGCCGCCCTCAGCGCCTCCCTCGCGCCGCGCCGCCACGCCGGCCGCGCGGCTGCCGCCGCCGCGCCCTCGAACCAAGCGCCGCCGCCTCCGTCCGCCGCCCGAGCCGCAGCCAGACCGCCGCCGTCGCGCCAGGCGCCCGTCCCTCGCCGGGAGGCCAGACTCGCGGATCTCCGCCGCCTCCGGCGCCTCGGCCCGCGCTCCGTGGCTCCTTCCTCCGCCGCCGCCTCCTTCCTCGCCGCCGCCGCCGCCGCCGTCTCGTCATCGGATCCGGCGGGTGGGATGAGATCCACCGCCCGCCATCCAAACGCCTCCCGTCCGGATCTCGCCATCCCGCACCGCTTCATCCCGCTGACTTCTCGGAGGGTATATTTCACTAAGTCCCGAATCTGTGACATTTTCATGCCATATTCATCATGCCATAACTCTCTGTATGTTGCTCCGTTTCGTGCGTGTAATATGTCAAATTGTTTGTCTCGACGAGTAAATCATTTCATCTCATTGCATCATTTACATTTGAGCTCATCTTGATGCCCGAAATGCTGTTAGAAGAGGGCTATGTGATGTTAGTTTCTGATTTTTATCAGAACATGCACTTTTGTCATTTTTGCCATGATTGATGTGTGCATCCTATGAACTTGAGTCCTACATGTGATTTGTAATATGCCATGCCATCTTTCCAGGGGTGTATGCCATGTATTTTTGTGATCTCTGTGGTGACTAGCACAAGCATGCAAACTAGGCTTCATGATGTTGCTGATTTCAGCCCCTGTTCTGCTGATATTTTTATGCCATGTTAACTTGATGCTACCGAGCGATCCATGCTTATTTTGAGATACTTCAGTAAGGATGTTTTGAACATATGGTTATTCTCTATCCATCCATGCCCTTGTTTGCAATTATGGAGTGCCATAGCTTGAGTCAATCGAGCTCTACTTTTGCTATAAAATGTTTCCTGGCAGATTGTTTACATGTTATTCAATTTTGCCAAGGTTGTTGTAGTTGATCCTTGCATGCTATGTTGTTGTTCTTACCATGTCTAGCTTCTATGCCATGTCTTCTTACTATGAGTTGCCTTGCCATGCCATGTATTGCTCTGTGGTGAGTGTTTCAAGCTCACCAACATGCCTACTTATTGTTGTTCCTGCCATGTATGAATCTGTAATATAACTTGCCATGTTTACATGGGTGCCATCATATCTTCTGTTCCTTTTTGGCTCATGGTCAGTAAGGGACTTTTGTTCTATGCATTTAGTAGTATCATTCCATGCCTTTGTTTGCCATGATAAGTTCCTGTAGCATGTTGTTTGATAGCTCTAAACATTGCAACCTGATGTTAATTTCTGCAAAGTCTGAACTGTTATTATTTGTAATCTTGCCATGTGTGTTTGAGCATGTTCTAGTTGTTTGTGGAGATAGCTCAGTGTTCATGTTTTGTCATGCTTTACCTGTACATCATGCCCATGCCTTTTGTTTTCATATTGAGGTGCTGTAGCATGTTGTTTTGATGCTTGCAATATGCCTAGTTGCTGTTTTGGGCAGATTGTTGTTATGACTTGTATTGTGTGTATGTGTTGAACCGTTGCTCCGTTTTGAGTGTGCTCTATATGAAACTTGCTTGATTTTGCATGTAGTTTCATATTATCATGTTGCATCCATGTTTTGAGGTGTTTTCTTGATGTTTGTATACATTTTGCATCAATGCCATGCTTATCTTGTTTTGCTCATATCTTCTAGGCCGTAGCTCCGAATCTAATGAACTTTATATGTAACTTGACTAGAATTTCGTGGAGATCACCTTGGTGCATCTTAACTTGCTGTTTAACAACTTGAACATAAGGTTATTCAGATCTGGACCAATTTCGAAATTTGCATATGAGGACTTACCGGAATTGTTCTCTGTTGTTTCCGGCCTCATTTAAACTTGCTTTGATGTGTTGCTCTTGTTTGCCTCATCCCTTGCCATGAGTAGCTTCATGTAGCTTCGTCATGCATCATGCTTGTTGTGCATCATGCCTTGTCTATGTGTGGTGTGTTTACCTTGTTGTGTGCTTCTTCTTGTTAGTTCCTGTTTCGTTGCAATCGTGAGGATTCGTTCGTCTACGCTTGGTTCGTCTTCGTGGCTTCATCTTCTTCATGGACTCGCTCTTCTTCCTTGCGGGATTTCAGGCAAGATGACCGTCACCCTGGATCTCACTACTATCATTGCTATGCTAGTTGCTTCATTCTATCGCTATGCTGCGCTACCTATTACCTGTTCCTCAAGCCTCCCAAATTGCCATGTCAGCCTCCAACCTTTTGCACCCTTCCTAGCAAACCGTTGTTTGGCTATGTTACCGCTTTGCTCAGCCCCTCTTATAGCGTTGTTAGTTGCAGGTGAAGATGAAGTTTGTTCCTTGTTGGAACATGGAGGTGTTGTTCCTTGCTGGGACATGTTTACTTGTTGGGATATCACAATATATCTTATATTATTAATGCATCTATATACTTGGTAAAGGGTGGAAGGCCCGGCCTTATGCCTGGTGTTTTGTTCCACTCTTGCCGCCTAGTTTCCGTCATATCGGTATTATGTTCCCGGATTTTGCGTCCCTAACGCGGTCGGGTGATTTATGGGACCCCTTGACAGTTCGCTTTGAATAAGACTCCTCCAAAGAAGGCCCAACATTGGTTTTACCATTTGCCTCACCACCACCTACTTTTCCCTTGGGAGTCGCTCTCTCGAGGGTCATCTTTATTTTAGCCCCCGGGCGATTGCTTCTCTAAGTCTGGTTCGAACCGAAACGCCCTCTGGGCCACCGGGAAACTCGAGGCCTGGTTTTACTCAGAGTCTGTCTCATCCGTGTTGCCACGAGAACGAGATATGTGCAGCTCCTATCGGGATTGTCGGCGATCGGGCGGTCTTGCTGATCTTGTTTTATTGATGTCGAATGTCTTGTAGCCGGATTCCGAGACTGATCGGGTCTTCCGGGAGAAGGAATATCCTTCGTTGATCGCGAGAGCTTATCATGGGCTAAGTTGGGACACCCTGCAGGTATAAACTTTCGAGAGCCGTGCCGCGGTTATGTGGCGATGGGAATTTGTTAATATCCGGTTGTAGTAAACTCAAGCAAACTCTTCTAAAATACACCAACCGTGAGTGTCTCTTTTCGGGTTGATCGAGAGGAGAACACGGTTTCGGGTTATGTCGACGTAAGTAGGAGTTCGGATCACTTCTTGATCATTACTAATTGACGACCGTTCCTTTGTTTCTCTTCTCGCTCTCATTTGCGTATGTTAGCCACCATATATGCTTAGTCGCTGCTGCAACCTCACCACTTTATCCCTTCCTTTCCTACTTAAGCTTTGCTAGTCTTGATACCCATGGTAATGGGATTCTTTGAGTCCTCGTGGCTCACAGATTACTACACCACCGATTGCAGGTATAGGTTTGCGATGATCATGACGCGAGAGCGATGTTTGCTTGTATTGGAGTTCTTCTTCTGCTTCTTCTTCGATCAGGGGATAGGTTCCAAGTCGGCAGCCTGGGCTAGCAGGGTGGATGTCGTTTGAGCTTCTGTCTATGTTTCATCCGTAGTCGGATGTTGATCTTGTATATGATGTTGAGGTATTCTTGTGGCATTTGTGCCTTATGTATGTATCCCCATCTATTATGTAATGTTGATGTAATGATATCCACCTTGCAAAAGCGTTTCAATATGCGGGTCTATCCTTGGTGGGACCGTCAAGTTCCTTTTGGATAGGGTCGCATATTGGGCGTGACAACAATGTTGTGTCTTGTTATCCTCGCCCCGAATATTTCGGCAACCATCAGCGTGTGGACATCCTGCGGAGCATATTCTTCATCCATCTAGGTGAACGCTAGGTCGCCCATGTTGCAAGCGCATGGTGGCCGTTGTCCATGTTGGCAAGCAGTGCTCGGTGATTGGCCATGCAACTCAGAGCCCATTGATCGTCCCTGCCCACGAGCGCTTTCAAAATGATTCATCACGATTAACTGCTTGCTTGATTGATTAAGTACACAAATAATTAACGACATACCTAATTCTCTACATGCCTAATTAAGTGTCAACCAAATCAATTAATTATTTGACTAATTGTAAAATATCCCTACTTCTAATTATCTGTAGGCATAAATAATTGTCTAACAAATTAATTAATTGCATTAATCACTCAACTTCCAAATTGATTTAGTGCAAAAAAATCATATTTAAATGGACCTAATTAATTGTATATGTAATTAACTGTCTAGCTAATTAATTGCTTCAATGGTTTGATTTCGAAATTGATTTAGTGCTCGATTTTTTAAATATTTTCGCATGAATGGCTGCTACAAACGCCAATGATGACGACTACCGAGTAATATTGGACACATTCACTTAACGAATTTTTTGACATTTAAATGGACACACTTGATTTGAGAATGTAGCTTGTCTGGCTCTACAAGAAATATGATATGACCGAGTCCACGTGGCGGTCTGATGACCCGCCTCCCCCCACGGCCATCCTCGACCCCGTGATCCACGCCCTGGCATTCTCAAGCACCATGCTAGCGTTAGGCCCGGCCACGACATCTTCCATGGTGTCGTGCAAGACGTCCCTTCGCAGGGGCGCCCGGGGCTGCACCCATATGAAACTTATGATTCTCAATTAATAGTAGAGATAATGGTAATAACAAATGACATAGCGCGTGGGATTAGTGATTTCTTATGAAGAAATATCTCATTTTATTATGAAAGGTTATCGAGAAAAATCTTATGTCTATCTTTTAAGAAGATGATCTCACATATATGGTGCAATTTCTGAATTCTTAACTTTTTATTGTTTATGTAATTGAATTGAATCAACACCTACCAAAGAAAGCATGAAACAAGATCCCCTTAATGGGATATGTTTTTTAATGAGAGGGAGAAAAACCAGTGGGAGGAGGTGGTGGGACAAAAACCGGACGAAAATAAATCGTACCAGGCTATCAACTGTTCCATTAGGAGTAGAGATTACTCTAAAAAAACGCCTTATAATTTGAAATAGGGAAAGTGCGTACAGTAACTACCCTTACCCTTTCGATTTTGATCGTGGTGCATGCTGCAAACGAATAAGATCGTTCAAACTCCCAATCCATTGAGCTTCCCTAACTAGTCACACCAGAAAGGACGTATGTATACAAGTCTTGGTATACAAAAAATCCATCAAGAACTGATCAAGGCGTCCCTCCTACAGTGCCTCGAACGACTGCTATGTGACGAGTGTTCGTTCTATGGCCTTCCTCTCCGGAAAGAAACTGCGTCTCAGGGCTTCAGCCTCGCAATTCATCAAGCTTAAAACCACCTTTCAGGCACCTTGTCTCGATTCCCACCACAGTTCCTCCCGGGGTAAGCATGGAGGACTTCCTCGAACCTTCCGGATCGAGCCCAATGGGCCATTTTCATAAATGGCAAATACACAATCCATCCAAACCGGGCCTGAGCCTTAGCTAGCCATCATCAACGCTCATCTTTTCAGCGCCTTTCCCAGCTGCGCTCCGCTGCATCTGCACCTGCAGGGCGTACTTCTTTTGCAGCTCACGGAGCCTCTCCAGGAGTTCTTGGAATGAAGGGCGGCGCTGTGGGTCACTGCTCGAAGAAAAGGATGATGGGTTAGCGGGAATCAGTTTATTGTTAGTACAGTAAGTAGTATGTACCTGTCCCAACAACTCTCAATCATTGATGCCCACTGAGGATCTATGTCACTCGGAATTTCCAATCTGTGGTCCATGAAACACACGGCTCCGATAACCTGCGCCGTATGGGTCAGAATGTTATGAATTTCTTGTACTTCAGCACGGTTACATAAGCAAAAAACTGAGTTTGTCTTAAAATGCAATGGTGGTTATTTCACTTCTAATAGGAAATCTATCATTCACCAGTAAGCTGCTACTCCCTCCGTTCCATAATTCTTGCCGTGGTTTTAGTTCAAGAATTATGGAACGTAGGGAGTACTTATTTTGCAAGGAGGCATTCTACGGGAAACATCTCAGTATTAATCTTGCCGCCAGACTGAAAGGTATCTTAAAAACGTTCGTATATTTTGGGACGGAGGGAGTAGATGGGAAGATATATGAAGCAAAAAATATTGAACTTATATATTCTTGTTGTATCTAAGTAGACTAATAACGCAGATGATCTTGCAACCTATCACTACCTGCTCAAGGAAACATAGATACCAATTTCACAATCACATAGTCGCTACAGAATATATGATCGAAAATCATGTGAATACCTAAACAACAGAAATACATAGCAAAATTGGACCTGCATTGTATTGAGAGTATCCCAAGGAATCTTCTGAGTAACAAGCTCCCATAGGACCACTCCATAGCTGTACACGTCGGACCTATCATGTAGAAGAAAGGAATGTATGAGAAATCATTTGCAGATTGCGGGAACATCTATTGTATTAAAATGGTCCCATTGAGCTTACTTTTCATTTGAAGGTTCATTACGTAGCACTTCTGGAGCCATCCACTGTGGCTGAATGTTAAAGCTAAGATATCAGATATTTAGAACAGAAAAAAAAAATGATGATTGTAACGTTTCTTTCTATTTTGTCAGTCTAGATAATACATGTAAAAAAGGTAACGTTTGCTTGTACGTACTGTTCCTTTCCCAGTTTTTGTAGTCAGGAATGTTTCGATTTTGAGGCGTGAAAGACCAAAGTCCGCAACCTAATTGAACCAAGTGAATGAGAAGAGAAAGTGTAAAGTAAGGAAAACTAAGATCCAACAGTTACCTTCACAGTTCCTTTTCTAAAAAAAAACAGTTACCTTCACAGTCCAGTTCTTATCAACCAACAGATTTGACGATTTTAGATCACGATGTACAACGGTGGGGCTGGAACTGTGAAGATAATTCATGCCCCTTGCCTGAAAAATATTTTAAAATGTATTTAAGATCTCCATGACGATAAAATCTTGCATAAAACCAAACCATGTACTTGTCAAACAAAATATAAGGTAATTTTGTCTCCATGGATTTAGAGGCCCTGGCAAGAACAAGCATGATAAAGAATTGGTTGACTATTAGTGTTTCGTATCATAATCACATGAATTATGACTGGCCTTTAGTGAAAGAACCTTCAAGTAAGACACAGTAACAGACTGTAAACACAAGATATCCTGTTAGATGTAAGGTGCATGACACCATTGCCTGTACTTTTCCATTTTCTTACACTGAAAGTTGGGATATGGCCTACTGTTGGGTACATAAGAAAACTCCAGTTTTTCTTCTACACACTTGCCAAAAATAATTATTTGCCTATTCAATAAATCTCTGAACTTCTGCACGTGAAGAATGTTTTATCCAGTTGTTCATTCCTCAAACTTCCATAGAATTTAACTGGCTTGTCATTTACTAGAAACTAGCTGTTCAACGTAAGTGCACTCACGATGTCTATAGCCATGTGAACTCGCCGTCTTGGATCCAACTTGCCAGTGGTTTTTCGTAGTAAGCGAAACAAGCTCCCTCTGCATGACAGGACTCAGTACAGTGTGATACATAATTAATAAGAAATATTGGCCTGAATGTTAATGTTTGAAATTCTGAAACAGAATACATCATTGAAATACCAGCCGACTTGAGGAACAGTGAAAACAAGAAGTAGGCAGTTACTACTCGGACAACTCACCTAAAAATACTAACCAGATTTAAAATTGTGCCAGATAGTTAAGAACTCGGCAGTCGGCACAATACACATACCCTACTGTTATTACTCCCTATTACTTTTACTGAATGAGATCATAAGCCATATAGATAGACTGTGTAGTGACCTAATCCTTCTTTTGCACCAAGCAAAGGAGAAAGTAATTACCAACGATAAGACATGTAGGAGATGTAAAGCATACCGTGGGAGAAATTCCGTAACAATACAAAGCCGTTCCTGAGAAGCAACTGCACCCATGAAAAGTATAATATTGGGATGACGTAGCTTCTTCATCAGTGACACCTACATATTAGGCGGAAGCAAATGCAATCATGACCACAAACTAGGAAACTAGAAAGTTAACAATGTACTGTTGATTGCAACAGCCCACAAAAAAACTATACACGAAAGAAACAAGGTGAAGATGTGTCAACACTGTACAAAAAAAACCGTATCCTTTCTTCTTCATTTTTATCTACATGATTACATCAACATAGAATAACGAAAATAACTATCATGTCTCATAAAAAAAATATCGGTTCTGTGAATACCAGGGAGTCAAATTACCAAGTATCTGACTCGACAACAGAATGGGTACACTATAGTTCTGTTAACAAAATATCCAACTGAGAGTGAACAACAAGTGTATTTAGATATGGATGTCTAACCTCTTGTCTGAAGGTACGTATCATTTCTTCTGAATATTCCTGCCTGGAGAATACTTTAACTGCCACATCCTACAGGGGCATTGATAGACATTCAAAACATATTTTTAAGGTTTAAATATTTACCCATAATTACGGTAGACTATGCATACCGATCCATACCACAAAGCATGATACACTGTTCCGCAAGAACCTGCGTGGATCAAACATGAACATAGAGGAAATGAGTGATTTCTATTTAGAAAGGAATAGGATAGCAATACCAACTTCCATGCAGCATAAATCATTTGAAGTACATGTCAACAAGAGATGTGAGTATCCACATCTGCAGCCAGAGGGAATTGCAATTTCTCTCTCGAAAATAAAAGGAGAACCAGGGTAAAGTGAGAATTAACTACCTTCACCTACTTGTTCTCCAAGTGTTAGGTCTTCCCACAAGATCTCATAATCTAGGCAGTCTGCTTCATAATCTACTCTCTCGATAGGACTGCTATTACTACTTACAGTGCTGCTCATGGTACTACTTGTGCTGTTATTGTTGAAAGTCCACCAGGAACCTGAGACCTCATATTTGCCTGCCTGGGCGTATTCAGTGTCCTTGCTGTCTGGAATTATGATAGGCTCTAGAACTGGTACTCCCTGACGAATCTGAGTGTTCTCTTGCTTATCATGTAACGGTGGTGAAGTCATGTTATTCTTTCCACAACCACCATCGTTTTCATTTCCTTTCCAAGGCCATGATATCCCCTTCCTGGTCAATAATGCCTCTGCCTTTGAACTAAAAATCTTCTGAAATCCTCCTTTTCCTTGTCCTGAATCATCACTATTTGTTTTTCTTGAGTTCACAGGTGACTTCTCTTCGGTAACAAAGGCACCATGCAGTACATCCCCACCTGGGGTGCTTGCTTCACTTGATGTCAACTCTTCCCTGGCATCATGATCAGAATACTGACCCTGGCGACCATTACCATCCTGTTCGTCGCAACTCTGACCTGACCTGATCCGAGAACGAACTCTACTTGTAACCTTTGTAGCCTGTGTTGTCATTCTAGAAATCAAGAAAAGAATACACTAGGAAAATAAATTAAGAAGAAATACCAGAAGAGAAACATTCTATTGAAACCAACAGTGCAGCCGTTTCTTTTGTTTGCTCAGAAATGCGACTCACCAAATTTGTTATCTTAGACGTGATGGCGGATTGTAGAGGTTGTTGGGAGTCTGACAAACATTTTTGTGGCAAGCCACTTTTAGGCTTGTTGTTAACTTGTAAATGGGGCTTTGCTGAATTTGGATAGGATTTCCCTACGACTGAAGGACCAACTATTTCCTCCAATATCCGTGCATCACCTGACAGACAGGTGAGGCCCACCAAGCTACCATCTTCATCATATAAAGGAGTGTTATTCACAACAACAGAAAACCGCTCTCCTGACTTGTGCTTGACAGGAAACTTCCCTCTCCAACACTTGCCCATAAATATATTACGGATAATCTCATGTGCTGGACTGAAATCACAAGGATCACAGATTAATTCAAGGAGATCCTGGCCAATCGCTTCTGATGAACAATAGCCATATAGATGCTCGGCAAATCGGTTCCTAGGTTACAGAAAAAATGGGAGAACTTAGTATTAAGATGTACATTTTTATAAGAAAAATAGTGTAAGATGTGCTTATTCATAGCATAAAACAGAGATAACGGCCATGAGGTGCATCATGAAATGCATATTTCATAAGAAAAATTTCCTACTTGTTGAGCCGAGCCGGCGAGCAGACAAGAGCATTACACCAATTACATGCATCACGATAAGCAAAATATTTGGGGAAAAAATGCAACCCTGATAAATATCCATCATTATTACAAAGATCCCAAAGACATGCGGGATTAGGCACAAAGTGTTGACGTTTTTTATCCTAATCTGAGATCACAGGTCTTAAAAGGCACACATGATGCTTCCAGATTTGTTTACTTTTTTGAATTTTACTATGTAAAACAAAATACTAAAACAGCACACTATATTTTTTAGCGATATATTCAATTATGCAGCAAGGCAGAAAAAAAACTTGAAATGATACGTCCAGTAACTTTATGAGAACCCTTTCTCAGTTTTATCACTCGAGTTAACCTAACCTTGCCATATCAAGTTCCGACACATGATAAAAGATGACAAGCAGCAAACAAAATACCTTCTAAATCCAATTAGCTTGTTCCAACACATGATATTACAATTTTATCATTAGGTGGGGCACACCATATAATTTACTCCCTCCGTTCCATAACATTGTGCATATAGATTTTTTGAAAAGTCAACCTCACAATCTTTGACCAAGTTTTTCGAGAAAAAACATTTACATCTAGAATGCCAAGCATATATCATCACATTCACTATAAGTAGTTACATATTTTATATATTTTGTATTGTAGATAAAAATAATTTTCTCTATAAACTTGGTCAAAGTTTGCAAAGTTTGACTTTTGAAAAAATCTATACGCACTACATTATGGAACAGATGAAGTATTATATTTGTTTATTAGGTGGCCCACACTATAATTGCAGAACAGTTATGCTCAATACTCAATAAGGAAGAGCATTCAAGGTTTGTGATCTCTCCATATAGTCTTTGAAGCCTCTCTATGATATGAAAGCAAGCCCTGCGGGTGGCTTAGATGAGGCAGCACATCCCCACCCTCGGCCTTCGACGTGTATACTAACTATGAAACATAACATCCATCCTTGTGAATTTAACAACTGAATTCCTCCCAACACACAACTGGTTTCCCAATGGCATGCAAGATACGGCTAATGGAACAGCGAACAGTTGAATGCAAGCCCGAAGGAGAAATCATTGTTTCAAACTAAAGTTTGGGGTCATGTCTTGATTTGTGTATAGTTGGCTGCAGCATTTGTTCACTCCCGGGTTCTATATATGGAAATGGTTCCAATAATAGTATTACAGTCCAATCGTGTGGCGCAGCAGCATTCCATCAAACAGTTGATGAGCATTGAACAGGCAGGCAGGCAGGCAAGCAAGAGGTGCAAGGAAGGAAGCTCACCAGTACAAGACCTTGCCTTCAAGGGAAATGACATGCACGGCCTGCCCCAGCGACTGCAGTATCCTGTGGCAGTGCCTGTCGGACAGCCCGGGGCGCTGCGGGCGCGAGGAGGAGGAGGAGGATTGGTGAAGCAAGGCCAGAGCGCGGCCCCTCGACGACGTAGCCTGCTGCAGCGCGGGGAAGGGGCGGCGCGGAGGCGGAGGCGGAGGCGGAGACGCGGAGGAGTGGCCTTGCCCGGGGATAAGCTTGCCTATCTCCCGCTTGAGCTCCTCCTGGCCCTCCTCCAGCACCCGTATCTTCCTCAGGAGCTCATCCGGCTCCATCGCCGGCCAAGAGACCAGACCACAGTCGGATCAAATCAAATTGTAGTAGGCCAAGGCACCCGCCGCCTGGCCGGAGTTGTGCAGGCAAGGCAAGGAGGTGGAGGTGGAGGCCCCAAATGGCGGGGCGCCTTTTATTGGACGACAAATTTGGCGCAATTCGCTTCCAGGAGGCAAGAGAAGTGAGCTCCTACACGTCTGTCCCCTCTCAAGGTTCAACAATGGGAGGAAGAAGCAAGCTGCAAGGATTTCCAGGAGGTGGTTCCAGGTTGTTGCCTATATGATGTCTTTCTTTTTTTTTTCTTTGCTTAGAGCTGGAGCAAATGAGATGGAGTCTATCTATCCCAGTCGTCTCTCTCTTTCCCTTTTCCTTTCTTTGTGCATGGCTTTGGCTATGGACCTGTTCTTCCATCATTTATTTATTTATTTAGAGCAACTTCAAAGGGCTGACCCATTTTTTCCGTCTGTGTCCGTTTAGTTAGTAGATGACAAAAAATGACTACCAACGCTACCGACCCAAATCCAAATCATGTCCGTGTCGGCGTCGCACGGCAAGATTTATGCCCAAATTTACGCCTTAAATGGGTCGGCGCGGACGCCGAACGGACGCTTCGCGCGCCTTCTCGCTATCCGCCGCGTCCCCACATGGCGGCCGTCCAACTACCCGCTGCCCACGAGGCCATCTTAATTTATGACGACGGGCCCACGCGTCAGCGACGACACTCGTTCTTTTTTAAGCCGACCGTGCGGCGGGGCCGTCCTCATCCAAACTTGCCGTCCACATCTGCCCACCTTTGCTCCCTCGTCGCCGGCAAACCCTAGCCACCACAACCACAACGAGATGGGCCTCTTCTCCGGCGCCAGTGGCAGCAAGGCCAAGGGCAAGTCCCCCGCCACCCCTTTCCCCTCGGAGTTCCTCCCACCTCCGCTGGCGCCTCGCCGGCAGAGGCAACGCGTGAACGTGCAAAGGCACCAAAGCGGAGTGGCATCGCGTAACCGCCACCGTCAGATTCGACGGACGATTGTCAGACGATCGACATCTAGATCGAGATAGGATCCATCAGCGCGCGGCGCCATGGACGGCTTCGTGTTTCACGCGGGAGGTGCGTCGGCCGCGGCGCTGGCGATCTGAAGCGGCGCCTCGACAAGGTTTATAGAATCGACTTCATTTAATCTGGCGAGGTGGTTCGCCGAGCACGAGGAGGCGAGGCGACGGGCGGCGCGAGGTCGGCCGGAGGCTAACGCCGCTCATGTCCGCGAGGAGACCAGCGGCCCTTGCGCCGCTTCACGGGAGAAGCGGGAGGACGAGCGGCAGAAATGAGGCGGCGGAGGCGGAAGAGGAGGCTGGTACGAGGCGGCAATGGCGCGAGCCCTTGCTTTCTCCGCGGCGGGCGCCAAAGATGGTGCCGCCGGGGCCCCGCCGTCCCCATCAAGCCGAGCCGCGGCCGGAGCCCGAGCTCGAGCCCATTGCGCGCTTCTCCGGAGGAGTGGTGCGAGTGGGTGTCCGCGCCACCGGTTTATGAAGGCGACGCCCGCAGGAGCAGCGTACCTCGAGATATGGCGCCGGTAGCCGATCGGCAGAGAAGAAGCCGTCATGGAAAGTCTGAGGAGATGCTCGAGCGCGACTCGAGGAGGAGGCATGAGGTCAAGAGAGGCGCCGCCAGCCGCGATCGCACAGCGGCCGCACCTCGCCTCGCAAGATCGTCATACTGGCATAGCCCGACATGGCGGCGCTCTGGAACACGGCGTTCGCCTGGGCCGGGCCGGCGCCGACGCTAATCGACCTCACGGATTCCAAGGACGATGACAACGACGCCTAGGGCAACGCGCCGCCTCGTAGTTTAGGCTGTTTTTTTTAATGCAAATGTGGACGTGTGGACTCTCGCCAGCCTTCGTGGCCGGCTTTAATGTTTAATTAATGTTGCTTTTTTTAATATGCATGCGCTCATTTTTTTGGCACCGTCAAAATGGGTCTTAGGCCAGCGTTGGGTGCACGCGCCGATCCAAATACGAAAACGGGCATCCGTGTCCATCTGACCGACTCAAACGGACAAAAAGCGGACGAAATCGCCGTTCGTTTAAGTCAGGCCCGTTGGAGTTGCTCTTATTATCTCCGGAATCGGCTCCGTGTTTACTTGTCTGAGTTGAATTTTGTTCTGGGGACCGGGACGGATGCTAGCTACATCATCTCGGGCCGCCTCTCTCTCTTGTCGCCATCCGCCTCCAAATGTTGCAACTTGCGAGCGTCTGTCCACCTCATCGCTTTGCCTTGGAAAAAGCATCTTCGTTTCCATTAACGGCAATCCTACTAAACTAGTATTCCTCCTGCCTGCTATTACTGGTCTCGCCATATTCTGCATTATACTATTATCTCATGAAGATTAGTCTTCTTTTCTGCTGGATGTCATGTGACCGGTATCATCTCATCTGTGGGCTGTGCTTTGGTGCCTAGTGCGTCTCCTGCTGAGGTGTGAGGGAGCACCCATCGCTTTTTTGGACCACAGCTTTGCCCAAAAGGTTCATCACAGCTTTGCACCATCTGGCGTATCTTCTCTACTCTATTCATCTTCATCCTGTCTTACATGTTTATTATTCTTTTTTATTCTCCGTGGTTGACGTACACGTGCCGTGCTACACCATGATAACGTACTCTACATTTTATGTAGTACAAGATTCTTTTGATCAACTTACACCTTTTCTTTTAAACAACTTAAACCACCCTAATGTGTGTGGGTGTGAATAACGGAATGCATCCAGTGCTAGCAAAGTACTCATTCTGTCTCAAAATATAAGACTTTTTTTTATAATTAGGGAAGGAAGGATGGATCCACCCATGTGAATTGCACAAATACGTTTTGCTGCATGTGCCAAACAACTCCATACGTATGCACGTTCTTATGAATGTTGAGCGTACAAATAATAACATTACCACCCTCACAGAAAAGTTAATAATTCCCAAGTGCATCTTCTATCATTCTCACTAGAAAAACTTGATTAACATGTATGTGTTTGTGTGAAAGTGATATCAATTCAGCAAGTCAGGGGGCGCCTCATTGATTCTGCAAGTCGTGCTCGCGGATCTACCTGCCGGCGTAAGCTGCTGGTGCCATGTGGTTTTGTGGTGGCTCTTTGGTGGTGCTGTTGACGTGGCTTCGTGGGAGGTGTGGTGTTGGGTGATGCTCCAGGCGAAAGCTTGTCAACTTTTTGCCGGCTGACAGCATCGGCGTTCATGGACGTCGTTTCACCCTTTTGAAGGTGCAGGCGTGCAGCCATGGATTCCATCCCCATGCACACCCTTGGATCCAGTTTTTTGAGTGAAAGCCTAAGGCACGATCAGGTAGGGCGATAGTGTCGGCATTGCCGCTTCACTCTTTGGGGCGTCGTCTTGAATACCTATGGATCTCGTTCACGCTCTCCATGTGCTAGACGCTCATGACATTGTGCCCAACCAACAATGTGGTGGTTTCGCGTTGAGTTTGGCAACAATGATGATAGTCGGAGGTGTAGAGTCGCAACATGTCTTCTGTAGTTGGCGTGCTCGGCATGTTTCTTCTTTGTCTCACCATGTCATCGCAGAACTGGAACTGCCATGGAGGTGCCTACGTGGTGACGATGACATGTGATTGGTGGTCTTCGAGGTGGCATTGGATCCGGAGAGGCGGTATGGCGTGCGCACGGATCTAAGGTGTGACTCGTGAAAGCAGAGCTTGCATGCAGCTTCCTCTCGCTCAGCATGCACTCCAACCATGTCGCGAGGGCTCCGCCTCCTCCCTAGTGAGCCTCCTCCTTCAGCTCCGGCGACCACGAGTTGCACGACAAGACTGTCATACTGCGCACATCAGTTATCAATGAAATGCCGCAGAGGGATGGAGAGGTCTTGAGAGAGAGGATTGTTGACGCTGGCAAGCGAGCCTGGTGAAAGGGATAGTTATTGACCAGAGGGGGGAGTGAATGAGAGTTTTTATCAAACTCTTCAAAACAAGCAAATTCTTCGAAGATGCGGAAGCAATAGCAGTACGAAGCAATGCTAGGGAGAAGTAAAACTAAGCTAAGCATGCAATCGATGAGAGAATAAAGTCATCAAGACTAAAGATAGCATGCAAACAAGATAGAAGTAACAGTAGAACATGCGAACATACAAGCATACACACTTGAGAGCTGCTAGGCTGAAGATAAAACAAAACATGGAACAAAAATTCTTCGAACATAGAGCAGGCAAAGTCTTCACGACAAAGTAAAAAATTAAATGGAGGTGAAGTGATAGAACTAGCTGCTTGATGAAGACACATGACTTGTTGGACCAGTTCCAGTTATTGTGACAACTGTATGTCTAGTTTGAGAGTCTGAGGTTAAATTCATAGGTCCAAGTTTTCACCTTATTCTCCTTGCGCTAAGGTCATTTAGACCTCGCTCAATCACTCAGGTAAGTCTTCAAGGTAGACTTCTGAAACCTTCACAAACTTGTTCACCGGTAATCCACAATGCACTCTTGGATGCTCAGAACATGACGTCTGACCATCAGAAAAATCACAGTCTTCAAGTATAATAAGTCTTTGGTTCACTCAGAACAGATTCTTCAATGACGCTCAATCACTTTGGCTCTTGGGTGTTTGGGCTTCCTCAATTAGGATTCATTCAAATGCTTCAGAGGCCAGGTTGCTCTTAAACGACACTTGTCATGCAATAACTCTGAGCAGCCAACCAACTTATGGTGGAGAGGTGGTGATGTAGGGTGAGACCCTAAACGGCCGACCTTTCACGAAAGGAGTGGATCCCGTCCAAGAACACGAAGAACACGAGGGAAAACACAAGAGGAACTCTCAAACCAACAAGATATAGTCACACATATGCTAGATTCGAGTACACATAGAGATCACACGGTCCAAAATCAACAAGGGACGATACAAAGGGTAACCGGTTCTTCTCCGTGAGGAGGTCTTGATGGGGCCACCCAAGAGGGGGTCTTGAATCCAACGTGGATCTTCTTCGAAGAGGGGTCGCGGTCTCTCTCGGGGAGATGATCCGTATGGATGAGCAAAAGCTATCCTCACATATGAGCTAAACCAATGATAACCCTAGAAAGAGGTGGTGGAGTAGTATATATAGAAGTTGGGGGGCGAAGGGGTACATGGGCCTCGGCCCAACATCATGCACGCAGGCGCGGTCCGGATGATCCGGATGTTGGTCCGGATGATCCGGGCTTCGGGGGTCCGGATGATTCGGGTCGGCGTCTGGATGATCCGGCTGCGTCGTGGTCGCCGCGGGAGGTCCGGATGTCCGGGTCCTGGTCCGAATGATCCAGGGCTGGGTCCGGATGATCCGGCTTCGTGGTGAAGCTTCGGGTGTCCTCGGGCGAGTTAGCCGGATCGTCCGGGCTAGGGCCGGATCTTCCGGACGGCGGTCCGGATCGTTCGGGCTTCTGCTGACTTAGCCCTTCTTCTTATCCATCTTCACGTCCATCTTCCTCTTCGGATTCTCCTTGCTCCTTAGCGTCTCCATGGCTAACTCCTTGATACTTGAGTATGCACAGCGTCTCCGTTTGAGGCAGTAGCCATGTCTCATGTTCATCAAAGTGGAATTGTGAGAGGAGAGATGTCACCTAGGTTTCGAGACCTCTTGCACGTGCTCGTGTCATGGGTCCATTAGGCACTTGGTGAGACGATGGTAGGTCCATGGGGATGACCTTGGGATGCTCCACATCATCTCCCCTCCCATGGGAAAGATCCGACCTCGGATCGAAATCCTCATCACCATGGTATCGAGAGAGATCTTTGACGTTGAAGATGTCGCTCACGGAGTACTTGTCACGTGGTATGTCGATCTTGTATGCGTTGTTGTTGTAGCGTGCAAGCACCTTGAATGGTCCATCGGCTCGTGGTAGAAGTTTGGACTTGCGTTCGTTGGGGAAGCAGTCCTTGCGAAGGTGTAGCCACACAATATCTGCAATGTTGAATATCATGGGTTGCTTGGTGACGTTGAGCTTGGTTGCGAGTCGTTGTACTTGGCGCTCGATGGTGTGCCTTGTATCTTCATGCATCTACTTGAGGTGGTTGACTCGGGCACTAGCATCCATGTTTGTGCACTCTTGGAGTGGTAGAGGTAGAATGTCCAATGGGGACAACGGGTTGAAGCCATAGACGACCTTGAAGGGGGACTTTTCGGTAGTCGAATGTCTTGCATGGTTGTAGGCGTACTCGACGATAGGTAGGCACTCCTCCCACTCCTTGATGTTCTTCTTTATCAACACACGTAGTAGAGTGGAGAGCGTACGGTTCGTCACCTCCGTTTGGCCGTTGGTTTGTGGATGATATGCCGTGGAGAATAGTAGCTTGATTCCGAGCTTGGCGCATAAGGTCTTCCAAAAGTAACTCAAGAACTTGACGTCGCGGTCCGAGACAATCGTCTTTGACACTCCATGTAGACGCAAGATTTCCCTACAAAAGAGATTGGCAACATGTGAAGCATCGTCTATCTTATTGCAAGGAATGAAATGAGCCATTTTGGAGAATCGGTCCATAACAACAAAAACGGAATCCTTGCCATTTCTAGTTCTAGGCAAACCAAGCACAAAATCCATGCTAATATCTTCCCATGGTTGATATGGAATTGGAAGAGGCATATATAGTCCATGAGATGTAGAGCATCGGTTGGTGAAGCGGTTGACGTCGCGGAACATCTTAGGCCAAAAGTAGTTCTTGGAGAGCGTAGCAAGGGTCTTGTCGCGTCCAAAATGTCCCATTAGTCCTCCTCCATGAGATTCTTGCAAAAGCAACAAACGAAGAGAAGACTCGAGGATTCAAAGTTTGTTAGCTCTCATAAGATAACCATCTTTGATATAATAGCATTCCCAAGATGTATGCGTCAAACATTTGGCATAAGGGATGGCAAAAGTAGGATCATGCTCATACAAGTCTTTTATGTGCTCAAAGCCAATGACATTCAATTCAAGTTGAGTAACAAGCATGCATATACGGGAAAGTGCATCTGCCACAACATTTTCCTTACCTCTAATATACTTGATGACATAAGGAAATGACTCGATAAATTCACTCCACTTAGCATGACACTTGTTAAACTTAGTTTGACCCTTAAGGTATTTGAGTGTTTCATGATCGGTATGGATGATGAATTCATGAGGGCGGAGGTAACGTTCCCATTCACACAAAACTCGCACTAAAGCATATAGATCTTTGTCATAGATGGGGTAATTGAGTTGCGCTCCGGAAAGTTTCTCACTAAAATATGCTATGGGGCGCTTCTCTTGCATTAACACACCTCCTATGCCATTACCACTAGCATCGCAATGAATTTCAAAAGGTTTGTCAAAGCTGGGTAATGCTAGCATGGGAGCACGAGTAAGGAAATTCTTAATCTCATTGAATGCGCTATCTTGAGATGGTCCCCAAACAAAGGGTGCATTCTTCTTGCTCAAAGCATGTAAAGGTGAAGCAATGGTGCTAAAATCCTTCACAAATCTACGGTAGAAACCGGCTGAACCAAGAAAACTATGCACTTGTTGCAAATTTGTTGGTTGGGGCCAAGTTTTAATAGCATTGATCTTAGTTTCATCAACATGAACACCCTTAGAAGATACTAAGAAAACAAGCTTATCAACACCAAAGAGGCATTTTTCCATATTAGCATAAAGTTGCTCTTTTTGAAGAGTTTGTAGCATGGTGCGAAGGTGGGTGACATGCTCTTTGAGAGATATGCTAAAAACAAGGATATCGTCAAAGTAGACAACAACAAATTCACCAATATAAGGGCGAAACACATAATGCATAAGACGCATGAAAGTACCGGGTGCTTCCGATAAACCCATAGGCATGACTAACCACTCATACAAACCAAACTTTGTTTTGAAAGCGGTTTTCCATTCATCACCTTCTTGTATGCGTATTTGATAGTAACCACTTAGATCAATTTTTGAGAAAATAGTGGCACCGCTAAGTTCATCAAGCATATCATCAAGGCGTGAAATGGGGTACCTATAGTGAACGGTGATAGTATTGATGGGTCTACAATCGGAACACATGCGAAAGCTACCATCTCTTTTTGGCACAAGGATGACCGGTACGGCACAAGGACTCAAACTTCCGCGCACATGTCCATGGTCTATGAGATGCTTTACTTGCCTTTGGATTTCTTTGGTTTCTTCGGGGTGGACTCGTTAGGGAGCCTTGTTTGTAAGTGGCGCTCCGGGGATGAGGTCGATGCGGTGCTCGATGCCTCGTAGTGGAGGTAGACCCGGAGGTAGCTTGTTGGGGAAAACATCTTGGAATTCCTGCAATAAGGAAGATAACACCAAAGATAGATTGTGAGAGGTGTTAGTTTTTGGTGCCTCGTCCTTGCACAATAGGACATAGTGTTGGACACTTGATGGGTTCTCACACACTTCTCTCATCTCACGTTTGGTGGCAAATAGAACTAAGTTTTTCTTGTCGCTCATCGTGGAGGCACTCAATATGGGCTTGTGGTGCTCACTCTCTTTTTGGTGGTTCGCTCTCTCACTATTCTCTCCACGATGGGTGGCTTGCTTGTCGGCGATCACTTGGCTTGGAGACATAGGTCGTAGCACATACTCCTTTCCTTTCATCTTGAAGCTATAGTGGTTTGTACGCCCGTTGTGTATGACACCTCGGTCAAATTGCCATGGCCGTCCAAGAAGGAGGTGGCAAACGGTCATTGGGAGGGCATCACCCTCCAACGTGTCTTTGTAAGCTCCGATCTTGAAAGAAACTTGTACTCTATGCTCGACTTGGATGTTGCCGGTGTCGCTTAGCCATTGAACCTTGTATGGGTGCGGGTGCTTCATCTTGACCAATTGGAGCTTGGAGCATAGTTCTTCACTTGCGAGGTTATGGAAACTCCCTCCATCGATGATGACATTGACGGACCTTCCATTGATGCCGGCCTTGGTGTGGAAGATATGGCATCTTTGATCTTCGTCTTGTTGATGTTGAAGAGTCAAGACCTTGGAAACAACAAGAGCGGGGCTTGAATCTTCGTCACAAAAGATTTGATCATCTTCATCTTCATTGTTCACTTGCCGGTGCATGGCCACTTGCTCAAGGGCTTCCATTTCTCCTTCACTCATTGAGTCATAGGTTCCGTCTTCGTTGAGGATCATGGTGCGCTTGTTTGTGCACTCAAAGGACTTGTGGCCTCGGCCGCCGCATGTGAAGCATTTGAAGGAACTTGTCTTGATGGTCTCATTGGTTGGGGTAGATGATGATGAAGCTCTCGGCTTGAAATTGCTTGTAGTAGGAGGACGACTTGAGGTTGTCGAAGTTTTCTTGTAACTTGACTTGTCGCCATTGCTTGTAGAAGGCTTGGTTGAGGTAGAAGTTGGTGGAGTCGTTGAAGCTTGATTATTGGAGAGGCCATAGGACTTGGATGAGAACTTGGCGTACTTGAATCATCTTGCACTTGGCGTTCCGCTTTGGTGGCTTGGTGCACTAGCTCGATGAGGTTCGAGTATGGTTGGAAGTCGGCGATCTTCTTGATAGGATGATTGAGTCCATTCAAGAAACGTGCCATAGTTTGCTCATCATCTTCCGTGACATTGGCTCTTATCATGGCAATCTCCATTTCCTTGTAGTACTCTTCAACGCTCTTGGTTCCTTGCTTGAGGAGTTGGAGTTTCTTGAAGAGGTCGCGGTTGTAGTAGTTTGGCATGAATCGTGCTCTCATGACATCCTTCATTTGCGCCCAAGTAGTGATGGGTGGTTCACCTCTTGCCTCTCGGCGCTCAGTGACTTGTTCCCACCAAATGAGGACGTAGTCTTGGAATTCAAGGGATGCCATTGCTATCTTATTTTCTTCTTCGTAGTTGTGCGAACGGAAGATTTTGTCAACCTTCAATGCCGATGATATGTACTCTTCGGGGTCATTGCTTCCGGTGAACTTGGGCATGGTGAACTTTAGCTTGTCGTATCGTTTCTCTTCATTGTGTTGGGGCCGAGGATGATGACGCCCATGTCGTTGAGAATTGAAAAAATCATGTTGCTCTTGTCGAGGAGGGTTGTCGACCTCATGTTGCTCTTGTCGAGGAGGGTTGTCGGCCTCATGTTGCTCTTGTCTTGGAGGATTTCCATTGTCTTCATGCTCTTGATGAACTTGATGCTCTTTTCGAACTTGAGGAGGCGCTTGTCGATCTTGACGAGGAACTTGACGATGCACACGAGCTTGAAAAATCCTTTCTTGAACTTCATCGCGAAGCGCTTCTTGTTGCTCACGAGCTTGCCGGTTGCGCGTGGCTACGGCGTGACTCGAATCTCGGAGGGCACGGTGCGCCTCAAGTGCTTGAGCTTCACGGAGTTGTTGTTATTGTTGTTGTGCCTCGGCATCTTGTGCATCTTGGTGTTGTCGCGCTCGCTCCTCTTGTTATTTTTGGCGTTGACATTGTCGTTCTTGTGCTTGCGCAAATGTAGCTTGGTTTTGACGATGTCGATGCTCTTGAGAGTCGGTGTCGTGTAGAGGATTGCGGTTGGCTTGACGATCTTGATGCGTGGCACGACGAAGAGTATTCGATGTCGGGGTACTTGAACCGGAGATGGTGTCGTCGGAGTGCCGACTCGAGCGGCTCCTTCTTGAGTAGGACAAAATGGTAGAAGAGCGGTTGACCAACAAGGCATGAATCTCGTCCATTCTTGCGTCATTCTCGTGCCTGTGTTCGTCGAGCTTGTTGTCGAAGTAGTCTCTTGTACGTTGCTCGGAGAGTCGCAAGTCGGTGGCGAGGTTTTCGATGCGCTCGCCCATTGCTAGTTGCTCTTGATGCAAAGCTCGTTGTGTACCAAATAGGTGTAGTTTGGTGACGTAGTTGTTCGGGGCGTCGTCTTGCTCAAGGGAGAGTGGGTTGGTAGAGGAACTTGGCCTATCCATCATGTCAAGCAAAATATGTGAGTGAGAGAAAGAGAAGAACTTATACCAAATGTACCTTGACCGATGTTGAAGATGGATCAATGATCACTCAATGTGTAACAAGGAAATAGCACAACTGGTACCAATTCTTGTCGGTTTCTCACACCTACACAACTAAAAGCTTATGGTGGAGCTTGGTTAGGATGGTGGCACAATTTTTTTGATGTGATAGTAAGCAAGACTCAATAATGTTGGAATAGATTCGCAAATTGCAAATGCAACAAGTAGACCAATAGCAAGATATAGTACACGGAAACACACACACAAATAGATAAATGGGGTCGTGCAACCAAGGGTGAGCCAAAATGTGGAATCCACGAAAATGCTCTTGTTGCACAACACTAGAGAGACGCTAGCACGATTGCACAATAGGCGGATACGAGCTTGTGCACAACCTACTAAGCAAAAATGCAATGACTTCTATCCCAAGTATGCTCTATGTATGATGTTCCGATGATATCATCCGAGATGATCGAGTATGACAAACTTAATGTTGTATGATGCTATGGTTCTTGCTTATAAGCTCTTTTCTTATCTTTCCCTTTTGCTTAAAAGCTTGTTTGGCTCTTTGTTGTTTGAGCTCTTTTCTCATGCAATGCTTCACGAACCAAGATAGCAATTGTGTATGCGATGACAACTTTGTGACCCAAGAGATGGTTCCAAGATATGCAACATGATGATATGGTATGTATGCTATGGGAAGTATGATCACTAATGTGCACAAGTCACGTTGCCGGCAATACTCAAAGGCTAGTCTCGATGGGTAAGTGACGCAAAAGTAAGGCTATGGGGTTATCAATGCAAATGCAAGAGAGTATGATGATATCACAATACCAAGATGAGGTTGATACCAAAGTGATGTAGCCGTTGGTAGTAGTCCTAGGCGAAGATGAGCGGTGGTGATGTTGATGTCGAACCGTCCCTAAGTAGCCGAAACTCGTTAGGAAACGGTGAGACACAACTCAAATTCGCAAAACCAAATGCGGCAAAAAGTTTCGGAGTAGGTATTGGTCAAGTGGTGGTAGGGTTTGGGTTTGCGGAAGTTAGGTGGTGGTGGTCGAAGTGGGGTATGCGGAGGCGTAGGTGGTGGTGGAAAAAAACTGCAGAAAATGCAGTTTCGGCAGAGGAAGCCGGATGATCCGGGCCAGGAGCCGGATGATCCGGATGGATCCGGATGATCCGGGTCGGAAGCCGGATGATCCGGGCGGGTCAACTTCGCTCGGGGATGGCTCGGGATGAACTCGAAAACGGGGTCAAATTTGATGATTTCGCGGATTTTGGATGGATTGCGGGGTGGAGATGGTGGGGAAAGGTAAGATCCACTTGAAACACAACAAATTCACGGATCAAAACCAACAAAACATCATCAAAACTCACAAATCACAAGAAAAAAAATTGGGGCTATTTTTGTGGGTATTTTCGGATTAGGATGAAAAACAACAAAATCAAGCTAGAAAACGAAGAGGGGAGGCTCCGAAATCGTGATCAACCTTGCTCTGATCCAAGATGATGTAGGGTGAGACCCTAAACGGCCGATCTTTCACGAAAGGAGCGGATCTCGTCCAAGAACACGAAGAACACGAGGGGAACAAGGGAAAACACAAGTGTAACTCTCAAACCAACAAGATATAGTCACACATATGCTAGATTCGAGTACACATAGAGATCACACGGTCCAAAATCAACAAGGGACGATACAAAGGGTAACCGGTTCTTCTCCGTGAGGAGGTCTTGATGGGGCCACCCAAGAGGGGGCCTTGAATCCAACGTGGATCTTCTCCGAAGAGGGGTCGCGGTCTCTCTCGGGGAGATGATCCGTATGGATGAGCAAAAGCTATCCTCACATATGAGCTAAACCAATGCTAACCCTAGAAAGAGGTGGTGGAGTAGTATATATAGAAGTTGGGGGCGAAGGGGTACATGGGCCTCGGCCCAACATCATGCACACAGGCACGGTCCGGATGATCTGGATGTTGGTCCGGATGATCCGGGCTTCGGGGGTCAGGATGATCCGGGTCGGCGTCCGGATGATCCGGCTGTGTCGTGGCCGCCGCGGGAGGTCCGGATGTCCGGGTCCTGGTCCGGACGTCCGGATGTGTCCGGATGATCCGGGGTTGGGTCCGGATGATCCGGCTTCGTGGTGAAGCTTCGGTGTCCTCGGGCGAGTTAGCCGGATCGTCCGGGCCAGGGTCCGTATCGTCCGGGCTGGGGCCGGATCTTTCGGACGGTGGTCCAGATCGTCCGGGCTTGTGTTGACTTAGCCCTTCTTCTTCTCTGTCTTCACGTCCACTTCCTCTTCGTATTCTCCTTGCTCCTTAGCATCTCCATGGCTAACTCCTTGATACCTGAGTATGCACAACGTCTCCGTTTGGGGCAGTAGCCATGTCTCATGTTCATCGAAGTGGAATTGTGAGAGGAGAGATGTCACCTCGATTTCGAGAGCTCTTGCACGTGCTCGTGTCATGGGTCCATTAGGCACTTGGTGAGACGATGGTAGGTCCATGGGGATGACCTTGGTATGCTCCGCATCAGGTGGCTATTTATAGTCGGGTGACAACCCGAGGCGATCTGGCCGAAATGACCCTGGGTCAGTGGCCAGCCAACACATGACCCAACAACCGGATTTCAAACACAACAGGACAACTTTGCTTGAGCTGAATGCAAAGCTGACTCAACCACTCGGAAGTTATTTCCAATGTCTTCACTTGAAGAAATATGTTTGGGTTGAGAATCACGTCAAACACTGTCTTTATTTTGGTTTTCAACAATTCAAGATATCGTACCGTTGCAATTATATAGATTTTTTGTTACTGTGTGATAGCACTTCATTACAATTATGCATAGGAATTTAGAAGAATTATCTCTAGTCTTGCTTTATACATAAAGCACAAACCAAAGTGTATGACAGGACGATACAAAAGTAGTGAGAAAGCCCTTTTTATAAAGCGAGCCCTAGGATAACTGGACAATATAAATGCACGTGAGAATTAATGCAGGAACATGAACGACTGAATACACTTAATTAATGTGGAAGTGCAATATTTTCAAGTATGGCCGACCACAATTCCAGTGAATGATGATATAATGACCATACTTGGAAGATATCCTTAGGGTTGAGTTGTCGGTATTTTTGGGAAGAAATATTAACAACTCTTGTAGTCTAAGGGCATCTTCAAAGTCGACCCGCAAACTCTCGCATCCGCATATATGATTTTTCCCGAAGAGCAAGGGTGAAGCAGTACAATAGAGGTAAGTATTTCCCTCAGTGAGAACCAAGGTTATCGAACCGCTAGGAGAACCACACAAATTCCCGTCTTCAGTACCTACACACACAAAAATAATTACTTGCACCCAACGCAGGAAAGAGGGTTATCAATCCCCTTGAACTCCTTACTTGCAAGGATTAGTTTTTATAGTGATAGATAGTACAAAGAAAAGTAAAACAAAAATAAATAATTAGAGCAAGGTATTTTTAGTTTTAATAATATGATAAATGTAAATCCGGGGACCATAGTTTTTACTAGAGGCTTTTCTCTTGAACACATAGCATATGGTGGGTGAACAAATTACTGTTGGACAATTGATAGAAAAACGCATAATTATGACGTATTCATGGCAATGATCATGTATATAGGCATCACGTCCGTGACAAGTAGACCGACTCGTGCCTGCATCTACTACTATTACTCCACCTATCGACCGCTATCCAGCATGCATCTATGGTATTAAGTTCATGACAAACAGAGTAACGCTTTAAGCAATATGGCATGATGTAGACAAAGTAAACCCAATCAATATGAAGAAACCCCGTCGTTTTACTCTTAATGGCAGAACACAATATGTGCCTCGCTACCCCTATTGTCACCGGGTAAGGACACCGCAAGATTGAACCCATCACAAAGCACATCTCCCACTAAAGATAAATCAATCTAGTTGGCCAAACCAAACAGATAGATCGGAGAAATACAAAGCTATAACAATCATGCATAATAAAGCTCATAAAAGACTCAATTACTTTCAATGAATAATCTGATCATAAATCCACAATTCATCGGATCCCAACAAACAGATCGCAAAGAAAGATTACATCAGATAGAACTCCAAAAGTTCGAGGAGAACATTGTATTGAAGATCAAAGAGAGAGAAGAAGCCATCTAGCTACTAGCTATGGACATGTAGGTCTGTGGTAAACTACTCATGCATCATCGGAAGGCAAGGATGATGTAGAAGCCCTTTGTGATCAATTCCCCCTCCGGAAGAGTACCAGAAAAGCCCTCCAGATGGGATCGTGGAAGAATAGAAGCTTGCGGCAATGGAAAAAGTGTTTCAGGCGGCTCTCTGGGGTTTCTAGTATTTGAGAATTTATAGAAGTGGAACTAGGTCAGACGGAGCCACGTGGGGCCCATAAGGTAACATGGCGCGCCCTACCCCCAGGGCGCGCCCTGTTGCCTTATCGTCTCCTCACTTTGCGTCTGGTCTCCTCCTGAAGCTTCTAGGGGCTTTTATGTCCAGAAAAAAATCATTAAAAAGTTTCTTAGTGTTTGGACTCTGTTTGGTACAGGTTTTCTGAAAACTAAAAACAAACAGAAAACAGCAACTGGCACTAGGCACTGGGTTAATAGGTTAGTTCCCCAAAATGATATAAAATAACATAAAATGCACATAAAGCATCCAAGATTATAATATAATAGCATGAAACATTCAAAAATCATAGATACGTTGGAGACGTATCAGGGATTAGTCCGCGAACATGGATGCAGGAGGCCGCCATCCAACCGCATCCGCATATATTTCAAACATTTTTTCAACAAATCGGATGAAATTCATGTAAACACGGCCGGATTTCATATAAACATAACTTGATTTCGTACAAACCGGACAAAAACGTTTACATTTTGGACATATTTTAACTAAATATGTAAAACTATGTGCGCATACAGTCGCGCGGAGCTCCACTCCCACGACAGGGATACACTACATTAGTCTACGGCCGGCCGCGGCGGATCCCTTTGTCTTTCCCATGTCCGCAGCCCACTCACCGGACTGCCAGGAGCCCCGGAGGTATACGCTTCACCGCAAAGGGCAGCTCGCTTCCCCACCGCTCATCGGAGTGGAAGCACCGGCTGATATTTCAGCCAGAGGGGAAGGGGGGCACATCCACTTCCGTGGAGCCCAGGCAGGGGGTGATGATGGCCTGCGTTGAAGAACCGAGCAAGTCACCGGTTGTGCAAGCGGGCGACACGCTGGCGATGGCCTTCCTGCGACCCAAGCGGCAACGGCCTCCCATGTTCTACTTTCCCTCGCTGTTGGCGACGGACGCGCTGGCCACCGACTCGTCGACCTTCGTGCAGCCGGCTTCTTCCTCTGCAGGCAGGGCGCAGTTACACGCGCGTTGACGGCGGATGACGCGATGCTGCGAGCACGGAGGCGAAGACGACACGACGCCGTCGTCGGCAGCGGCGACGATGTTCGCATCCGCCGCGTGCTCCGCGATGTCGGCTGAAGCAACTCGCCACTCCTTCGCGAGCTGGCTTGGAACGACGAGTTGTTGAACCATGCGCCGGCTTGGGGCGGCAACTTGCTCCGTTGGGCTAGGCGATGGAGGTGGAGCAGCGAGCTGCCTTGTTCGTATCCAGTCGTCTCGATTGGCCACCCAGCCGGCTTTTATGCCGGAGAACTGCTCTTCCTGCTCGTCGAATGCCATTGAAAGGGTAGAGAAAATGGTGGAAGGAGGAGATGAGGAGCGACAGATTGGTGCGATTCTTGTCCAGCGTTTGGCATCGTTTAAAAAAAGGACGGATGGGAGGAGCTTGTCCAGCGTTGCGTTTAATACCGACCCGCTCGTGAACAGACGTGTCGGCGGAGAGTTTTCTCGGCTTCCAGGCGGATTTAATGAAGGCGGTTGAATGCGGCGAGGAGGCGTGTTTAGCCGGGCGTGCAACGGACGGTGCCCTCGGCCGGCGTGCCGCTTCAATGACGGAGGCAGTGTGGGATCGCGTCCGCTATGAGCCATCTTTAATGTGGAGCGGTGCACTCTACAGTGACATGAATGCGGGGAGCTGGCGCCAGGAGGGAAGCACGTGCTCCAGGAAGGAGAGGGTTTGGGTGAGCCAGAGCGGTCAGAAGCAGGCGCAACGGTGATTCGAACTCTCGCAAAGCCTTATATTTGTCTCTGATTATGAGAAAAAGTATGTCTAAATCGCGACGCGGATCGATAAAGACTGTGTTGGATGATCTAGATCTGGACAGGCAGACCGAGGGCGTTGGAGATGCCCTAGCCATGTCCCCTAAAACTAAAAAATTTAGCATAGAAGGATCTAGGAGACGGGAAAATATCTGAGCAGAGGCCCAAGGAAGGATCTGGTCTCATGCCTGCCCTTTCTTCCAATGAATAAAGAGGGAGGCAAGTGGATACCGTATATGAAAATGGCACCATGGACGCGCATGTCGGCATGTGTCCGTCCATACATAGCTCAGCTGCGCTCTGCTGTGCAAGGCAACGAAGACGCGACCTGCCTGCTGCTTCCTTGTTTTTTTTTTCTTTTTTTCAAAAAGGGGAAAGACCCCGGCCTGCTGCTTCCTTGTTGGAAACCCAAACATGATTCTCTTCTTTTGTTTAGGTTCCGTCCATTCGTCCACGCACTTCTCCTGTGTGTCCTTCACCCTCAAATAAAGCAAAGCAGCTTCGAGGCCGGGAGCCAGTCCGGTTCTGGTTCCCGAGAAAATCTCTTTTCGTCCACATCAGTTCCACGGATTTGTTCTTCTGTGCGTCTTTCGTGTCACCGGTGTGTAGTCGTGTTTTCTCGATTTCGTGTTTCCAGGCACCACATTATACATCAACACTTTTTGAGGAAATCTCTTTTCGTCCACATCGGTTCCACGGATTTGTTCTTCTGCGCGTCTTTCGTGTCACCGGTGTGCAGTCGTTTCCTCGATTTCGTGTTTCTCTTGTTTCTTGCGACCAGGCAGCACATTATACATCAACACTTCCTTTCACATGTGGTTCCCTCAGGCATAAACGTGGACCGAAAGTGAGCTGCAATTTAATTGCGCTAGCCGGGTCTTGAACTCAAGACCTCTTGACTTTGATACCATGTAGAAGTGCATGCTTTAGCCAATGCAACCAAAAGACCGATCTGATAGAAGAGACTAGGCAGCACATTATACGTCAACATAAACTACCCCTCCGTCCTAAAATTCTTGTCTTATATTTGTCTAGATACAGATATATCAAAATCTAGACAAATCGATACATCCGTATCTAGACAAATCTGAAACAAGAATTTTGGAACAGAAGGAGTACATCGTACAGGTTCAGTTAATATTATCCCTCCTATAATAGAAAGGAAAAAGTCCGAAACAAATCTTCAATTGGTAAACGAAAGCTAAATCGAACCCTCAACTTACAATTCCGAAAATCAACACATCGAACTCTTTGATCCCGGTCTATTTTAAATCTTGATAGTGTTTCCAAACAGGGATTGTATACATGCCATGTCGAATCACAGGTTTGTTACTCCAGTCACAACTGAAACTTAAGATCTGCCGCTGCTAAACACTTCCAGGTAGCCACTAAAAAAATTAGCGGTTGTTGCTATACTGAGAGGCCCGAACTATTTATCCACGCAAAACAGCGTCGAGATTTGAAAGATTCTTTACGGTCAAACAAATATTAAAAATGTGCAAGCCCGAACAATCTTTAAATCTCTGATTCTTTTTTGAAATGCGAACACTTTTGAAAATTCTGAATACTTTTTAATAAACAGACATTTTTCTAAAAACACAATCAATTTTGAGTGAACACTATTTGAAACATAAACATTTTTCTTGAAAGAAATGGGAACAAATTATTGAAAGTGAATATTTTTTTAAATATTTTTATAGTTTTATAAATTGTTTATTGTCATTAAGAAATATAAAATGTGCATTTGGCAAAATGTTACCATGTCGGTTTTGGAATTTCATAAATTATTTGCATTTAAAATATATATTCGCTATTTCAAAATTGTTTACAGTTTTTTATGAAATGTTTCGAAAAAGGTTTTCATATATGAACGCTCATTCCTGTTCTTATATACAAGTATACGCTAAAAATAATCATCAGCAGCCTTCAAGCCGATTGGCTAGGTGAGGCCTCTGCGAGTGCGACGTACAGAATTCAAGTATTGTGAAGCTCATTATTTGTGGCCGCTTATAATTTTTTGTCGCTCCTAATAATCCCTCCTTCCCATATAATCTTGGGCTTCTAACGTTTCGGCATGAAAATTAGCGCAGCTGCATGTTACTTGAGTTGTGGTTGGCTGGTAGAAGACAAGTGGGTCGTAAAAATCAGCCACATGTTTATTTTCATTACAGAAATTTAAAAGAAGTTATTATATTTATGAAAATGGAAAAACAAAGAAAATAAAAAAACGAGTGTGCGAGCGACTGCTTTGATGAGCTAACCCAATTCGTCCTAATGTCCAACCAGCCCGTCAACGATCCTTGCCACGTCAGTGAATACTAATTAAACACCCTCAAGGTTTAACATAGACCGAGATCAGAAAGTTTGGTGTGCTGAATTTCAGAATTACAAGATCAGACTTTGATTTAGGTTTCGTCTATAAGTTGAAGGTTTGTTTTAGACTTTATTCTAGCTACAACCGTTATAGTGATTAGCGATTTTAGAAGCTGTTCATCCACCCTTATCCAAGGGTGCAAAAATAAGAGTTATAAGGAGTTATAAAATTGAAATCTCTTCCTAATAATAAAGCACGGATTGGTTCTTCGGATTCACCGTCGCACCCTTTTTTAAAAATAGTCCCTGTTGTTTTAGGTATTCAACCCGCACTCACGTCCCTAAGTGAAATAACGATAATGATTCGCGATAGAAAAAAAAAGGTCCCGAAGAGGTGCTGCATCGCCCCTACCGCTTCGCCTCGATTGGCACCGGCGCAGGCCACCCTGCCGCTCGACCTCGCCTCGCACCGGAGGTGACCACCACCATCCTCCCCGCTCCCTCCCCTCCCCCAACCCGATATAGATGCCTAACCCGCGGGAACGGGCAGGCGGCCGGCGGGCGACGTGAGGCGCGGTGGCGGCGCGAGGAAGACGGGCAGATCCGGGCGCGACGTCGACTGGCGGCTGGTGCGGCGGCTTGTTCCGGTGCCAGCGACGTCCTGCTCATCCAGAGAAGGAGAGATAAGGGCCTCAGGGAGAGAGGAAACAGAGGAAGAAAGGAGAAGGAGAAGGGGCGCAAGGTGAGGGAGGGATCTGGCGGGTGGTGCGAGGGCTTGCTCCGGTGGCGGCGGCGGCCTTCTCATCCAGAGAAAGAGATGGACAGGGGCGTGGGGGAGAGAGGAAGCAAGGAGAAGGAGAAGGGGCGCATGGTGAGGAAGGCGGTCGCCGGCTGTGGTGCCTCCGGTGACCGACCGGCGGCACGGTGGCGAGTTCCTGTTGAGGCCACATACAACTAGCACCGTCAGCACCACAAGACCACACCAGGAGGGTGTCTGGTCATCCGCGTGGTCTCCCTCCAGCCGGCGCGTCTGACCACAGCCAATGGTGTCTGGAGTTCTGGACACCTGCTCGAGCTACCCTGCTGCTGCTATTTCTGTCCTCACGCCTCTGCTGCTGCTCCTTCTACTTCTCAGATGCTCCTGCTTGCTCTGAACTCTCCCACTCTCTGCTGTTGCATCCGAGTGCGGCCATGGTGCTGGTCTAAGCAGCAACAGAGTGGTGTTCGAGGCGATGGGTGCCTGGAGAGGGCATGCTGGGCGATGCTGCTGTAGAGGATGAGAGAGAGCAGAGAGATGAGAGGTAGAGAGAGCAGAGAGAGGCGTTGATTGCTGCAGCTACTGATCTGGTCCTGCGGAGAAAAAAGAGATAGGTGAGGAAGAGAGAGAGAGAGAGAGAGCAGAGAGATAGAGACAGCAGTGAGAGATGCGCACATCACTGAACCCTTTCGATTCTATTGCAATGTCAAACACAGTAGTTTTTTGTGTTCTAACTCTCTTGGAGAATCTGCAACCTCGGCCACGAGCCCACGATCTCAACTTGAGCTTGTCGAGGCGGATGTTTTGCGAGCTGCTAGTGCGCCGTGTGCAGCCCCAGCGCCAACGATAGCCCGATCATCCCAGCGGCCGAGGTAGCCAACCGGCTTGGCCTTTGCCCTCGCTGCACCGCCGTCGGAGTGCGCGGCCGCAGTGGAGTAGCTCTACAGGGCGGCTGCACGGAGACCGGCAGAAGCTTGTGAAGAGCCATGACTGTGATCGATAGCAGCAATCTCGATTTTGAATTCTTCTTTTGTTTCCCTTTGAGTTGATGGGGGCTAGATGTACTTCAGACAAGGCTTCAACAAGGAAGAGCGGAAAACCACTAATACTTTTTAGTATTGGATGATGTAGTGTACTATCTATCTATCCATTCAAGAAAATTGATGGCGATGGAATCCGCGCGTGTGCGTGTGTGGCTGTGCCTCTGGTCGCTCGATGGTTTTTCAGGTTCCGTAAAGTATGAAATGTTGGTCCTATTCTGAATTCTAATAATGTTGATCACCAGGGAGAAAGAGATCAGAGGACGGATGGAAGGGATGGCGACAACGTCATATTCGAATGGGAATAACGCTGGAATACCTTGTTGTTGCTACCTGTCAGAGTTCATAATTATGAAGTAAATTACTTGGCACTGCTTAGTTGCCAAACTTGACAGTTGCTAAGACCTTCTGTCGACAAGATACACAAACATACAATTGCATGGTAAGTTAACGTCTTCTGATGGATTTTGTTTGCCTTTCTTGACAAGAAAATTATAACTATCTGCTTACAGTTTATCAAAGGTAATCTGCCAGCGACATGAGAAGTATGTTCATTGATTTCATGTGGACTAACTTACTGGATGATTTTATTAATTTCTTATAGCTTCACTCAAATAATTCTCCCTATATTTTTGGGTAATTCATTTCATCCAATAGTTGATAGTTGCTTCATTATTACAAAAATTGATCAGACCAGGAAAAGAGATCTTATGATAGTTTTTTCGTTATTACGAAAAATTCATCGGAGAGAAAATAAATCTTATCGATAGTTTGATCTTTTCCCCATTATCGAGAAAAGTTCTCCCTAGATCGCGGATGCAATCGTGGCATGAGATTGTTAAGAGTGAAGACATGCATATGGGTACTTTCCACTGGCACATCACTAATGAAAAGAATATCATCATATTTTATTTACCCAACTATTGTTCTCCAAAACTAATCATATTATTTGCTTTCTACAGGTACTATGTAGAGTATTCGAAGAGGTCATCTTCATGAAACTAGCAGAGGATAGACATTAGGAAAAATGAGAGATGAGGTGAGTTTTTGTTGTTCACCATCCAATTCAAGCATCACACAAATTAAGCATTACTATTCAAAGGATGCATAGTTAACCTGTTCATCCTTTCTAGAGGAATTAACAAGTTATTAAAATTTGTGTCCCGTTGCAACGCACGGGCTCTTTTGCTAGTTACATATAATTGTGGAACCATTATAAAATTTAGGTCGGGCCAGTTAATTTGTGAAAGAGTAAATCCGTCACTAGGGAAGTTTTTTTTTGTGTGGATCACTAGGGCAGCTATGCCGTGGGATAGAAAGCAAGATGGACGTCGGACCTGATGTTTAAGGCCCGTGCGAGATTAGCTCCTTCCGTTCGCTAATTGACTCCGTACGATGGAATAATACAACGTGGGCCTGCTAGGCAGTTTACACATGCAGTTTCTTTCCTTGCAAAACTACCCCACAATAAGCGGTTTAACTCTCGTTGATCAGTCGTGCTTCCTCCGTATTCTTTGGTTTCTATTCCAAAACTAAAGAAAGCATGCACCGAAAGCATGCATGGTACTGAATCATTTCCTCTCATCTAATTCAACTCGTGTGTCCGAAGCATTTTATATGGACCAACAAAGCACTTATTGTGAGGGTTAGAGCATCTATAGCTGAGCGCCTCAAACCCGCCTCATATGCCCGGAAGATGGCCGGGTCAGTGACCAGTCACAAAAAGTCGACCTAGACGGGCGCTTTAAACGGGCCTCAAATGCCCGGCCTGACTGACACCTCTCATATTCAGCCCAAATCTGGGGTGGATATGGGGGCTCCCGGGCGCGTCCGCCACGTCAGACCTAGCTCATGCTGGTCCACCCGACCCACATATATTTCTCCCCATTCGCTACCCTGGCCAAACTCTAGCCACTCCCCTCCGCCACTCAACCTTCAATCCGACGATCTCCGACCATCTCCGGCATGGCAGGCAGTAGATCCGAGTCATACACCTCCAGATTCATGGACCCCGAGCTCATCCCACGCAGCCCCGAGAAGGAGATGACCCTCTGCCTTGCATTGCGCCGCTCCCGGCAGGAGGCCGCCCGACGGCAGCAGTCAGACTCCTTGCATCATGAATCCATCGCGTCCGCCTAAATGTCGCATGGATATGCTGCGACGTGCGCCACCACTGTCTCACCGGAGGCGCATCCCCTCCATTGGCACGCCGAGCTGGAGGGGAATGCATGGACGTCGTCGGACGCTAACATGGCGCGGCATGCCCGCTATGTGAGGCAGTGGGCGCAGGAGAGGGTGATAGCCCTCATGGTGGTGGGCGTTGGAGAGGCGAGTCGCATTCTCCGGCACCCCGGCGGATGGCCTGCAACCCCGTGTGTCGCAAGCATGTCGTGATTGATATTGCCGGCTCGTCCCAGAACGGATCCATCATCAATTTGACGTCCACAGGCACCGTCAGGGTTCTAGGCTCCGACGAGGAAGAGTAGGGCATGGGAGACGGCGGCGCCTTGAGTCCTGTGAGCCGGCTTGTGTCCGATGTCCTACTCTACCTCACCGGTGACTGGACCAACACTCTGAGGAGCACTGACATGGGCACGGCGGAGCCGGACTTGCTCCGCTTAAATATTGGTTTACGTTGCATGTAATAATATGAATTTGAGGTATCCAGTTGTAAAATTAAATATTTGAGGCATGATCAGTCACTGTCCCGGACGCGCACAGGCGTGTCTACAGGCGTTTGAGGGGCCGGATTTACCGAGTCCGGTTGTAGATGTTCTTATTGCACTATGAGTCACGCGGATACATCACTACCACCATGAGCCCTCTAATTCTACTAGTACCACCAGTATGGGTAGTCCAAGCCTAAACCTAGGTTCACATGGCGACAAGGTGGGCGGTCCCACTATTAGCAGTACAAAGTACTCATGGCACGCAACTTCCGCTACGGGCCGTCTCGACCCCGACTACTGGTACTCGTGGGCCATTCGGACTACAACTACCTGTAGTGGTTAGTCCGAACAAGTAAAGCCGATAGTTCTGGGCCATTGTCTATAGGTACTTTTGACACCATGGTTCTTTACATCTAAGACTATGGGTCATCCAGACACCCCGAATCCCTTTATAGGACAATAATGGGTCATCCAGAAATGCTAAAAGTCGTTCCCAACAAGACCGGTACTCCGCAGACGAACCGTACGTAAACCTATGCTGTTTCCCGCCCTCTTATTAGCAATCTCTTATTAGCAATCAGATTCAATTATGCTACCATTTGATGGTAAAAGAAAAATACATCGACAGTGGTAGTGTTTTAGGAGTTCGCTGCCACATTCACAACATGATGTAGTTGCGCCTTAATGGTTTATCCCAACATTCAAAACTAAAGGATTTTTCTTCTCCACAAAATGCATTTAACATCAAGTTTATCCCAACTAAAGCAATAGTCTATTTTACAAGTCATCAACCACCACCAGGTTTAAAGCATGAATGATGCAATCAGACACCACCAAAAGATTCAGCACATGATTCCCAGAATCAATCAGTAGGGACACTTTTACAGTCATCGCAGGCGACCACGAGTCATAGCATAGTATATGCACACATAAGAGTAGTCCTACACATGCATACTACTGTGTTGATAGAGGGCACTACATGCAAAGCAAAAACATAGGTTTGGTATGATCAAAAGTGCAAACTTGCCTGTTAAAGTAGATGAAGTATCCCGCACTCAATGTCCTGACAATTCTACTCTTGGCACTCCGGATAATCTAGCGTGAGCAAGCAATAGCATACATAAGCACTCATGCACAAGATTCAAAGAAAAGATCTCGAAAAACTTCGAAAACAAGCAAATAGTTCTTCCGAACAAACAATTTTTAACAGTACTAAAATTATGTGGATTAGATCTTAACAGAAAGTTTAGGTGAAGAGCTTTTATTTGCAAAAAGAATCAACTCAAACGGAGTTACGAAACTCAAGATACGATCAAAAGAAGTTCAAATTCAAATATGTTTGCATTCAAATTTTAAAACTGTCAAAAATAAAGTTGAATGGGTTTTCTGGATAAGTGAGATCACACTGAAGATTTTGGCGTTGGTTTCATCAAATTTGGACAAACGAGTAAAAAGTTGTGAGGGTTTGAAAACCAAGGGCTAAACTGTAAGAAAATTATTTGCATGTGGGTCCCTAACTACGTGACAGAAAAACTAACAGAGGAACGTCCACCACATAAACCTATTAGATGAAAGCGTTCGCTATAGAGGCTAATCTAATGAACGTTCGGGAAATAAAGGATAACGGTTCGAAAATAAAAAAAACGAATCGATCTAATCCTAGCCGTAGAAGGGGTATCAGACGGGTGAGGAGGCAGTGATTATGCAAGCATGGAGGTCACCGTGATTTAAGAAGACGGCGGCGACGGGTTCGGTGGTGGTCGGGGCGGCTTCTTCGGAGGTCCTCCGACTAAGGCGAAACTACGGGGAGGCGCAGCGCGAGACGGCGGATCCGATGGCGGTGGCGGCTTCGATCGAGAGCGGCGGTGGGAGCTCTGGCGGTCGGCGGATCTCCCATGAACTTGTAACTCCCATGACTTGCATGCAGAGTGCGGTGGGTTTCGGGGCTTGTGGTTTGAGGGAAAGAGAGGCCCGGGGCGAGGACTTATAAAGGAGGGCTTTGTGGAGGAGGGGCAAGGCTGGGGAAAAGAGTTCGAGTCGGTCATGGCGGCAGCCGGCGATGCGTATTGGAGTTGGACTCCGGCTCGGCTTGGGGAAGAAGGACTCGACGACAGCGGCGATTCGGCGAAGCGGAAGTAAAAGCGAAGCGAAGGTGGGCATAAGCTACTGGCTTTGGCTGGGCCTGCTCGGTGAAATTTGGTGGCCGAGTTCGACTGCCTCCTTCTCTTTAAATTTTTCAAAAATAAATACTTTTCCAGAAATACGAAAAATCAGAAAATATATTATTAAAAATCATAGAAAAATCCACAAATAACTAGGGCCTTATTAATGACCTTGTGACATTTTTCCGGGCCTAAATGCCTAAACTAAAAACAAACATTTTAGTACTAATAAAATTGCATAAAATAAATATATTTGCAAATAAAAGTCCAATAAATGTATTTTGACTCAAAAATCAATTTCCAATATTTCGGTTCCGTTTTTGAAGAAGTCATGTTATCTTCTCTCATTATTTTATTTATTTTGAAATTATTGGAATTGAAAATTGATGCAAATCAAGTTTGATCCAAACCCCACTTTGGAAAAAATAAAACATGGGTCTTTTGGGAAACTTCCAACTCTCTCAATTGGTCCTTGAGTTGCTTAAAGTCCCTTGGATCAACTTCCAACAAAACAAAATTAAAAAATGCACAAATTATGAATGCATATGAATGATCTAATTATTAACATCCAAATTGAAAATTGGGATGTTACAAACCTACCTCCCTTAGGATGAATCTCGTCCTCGAGATTCGAGTTGGCTAGCAATAGGTTATGGTTGGGTGCTCAAAAAAATCGTCTTGGAGGCATCCCTTTACATTTTTATTAACCTATTTTAAATTGGACCGCCTCCAACTTAACCCACCTATGAGAGGCTTTGAGGATCATAGGTTCCCAAATTGTTATTTCCATGAGAGCCCCCGGGGATCATGGTTTAATTAAACCCACATCAGAATAATTATTTGGGATGAGAAGATCTTCCAGAGGTTTCAAGTCTAGTTGCTCAAAGTTGTTCGTAACCAGGGACATGGCTAATCATGATTGGTTTGTACACTCTGCAGAGGTCTGCACACTTTTCCCCACAAGACTCGATCTCCTCCGTTGAATTCCTCGCACTGCCTGATGTTTGAGAACCAGATGATCGAGACATAGTCTTTTCGAAGAGGTCCCCTTAACCGATAGATGGGCCGGTACACCTACATTTCTCCTACATCTGCTAGCCTATCATGGAAAGGTTTCCCACAACTTACTCAACTATGCCAAAGCCCGTAATGGCTTGTGGCTCCACACAGAAGCTACTTGATATGAAACATGTCCAACCTTTTTGAACCTGGGCGGCATTCCCCACCTTTTCCTGAGTAATGCAGAGCCTCCCGGAGGTTACATACTTGTCGACTGGTCCCGACAAACCTTTCCGCCCAGATGATTGATTAATTGGTATTGCAGAGCCTCCGAGGAAATACAATACATGTAATGATTAATTGGTATTGTAGAGACTCCGAGGAAATACAATACATATAAGTTGTTAATGTAGTCATTGTTTAAGTTCTCTCGCAACTTTCATGAATCACACGAGGCCTGTTAAAGTTGATGAAGTACTCCGCACTCAATGTCCTGACAATTCTACTCTTGGCACTCCGGATAATCTAGCGTGAGCAAGCAATAGCATACATAAGCACTCATGCACAAGATTCAAAGAAAAGATCTCACAAAACTTCAAAAACAAGCAAATAGTTCTTCCGAACAGAGAACGATTTTCAACAGTACTAAAATTATGTGGATTAGATCTTAACAAAAAGTTTAGGTCAAGAGCTATGATCTGCAAAAACAATCAACTCAAACGGAGTTACGAAACTCAAGATACGATCAAAAGAAGTTCAAATTCAAATCTGTTTGCATTCAAATTTTAAAACTTTCAAAAAAAAGTTGAATTGGTTTTCTGGATAAGTGAGATCAACTAAAGATTATGGCGTTGGTTTCATCAAATTTGGAGAAACGAGTAAAAAATTGTACGGGTTTGAAAACCAGGGGCTAAACTGTAAGAAAATTATTTGCATGTGGGTCCTTAACTACGTGACAGAAAAACTAACGGACACACGTCCACTACAAAAACCTATTAGATGAAAGCGTTCGCTATAGAGGCTAATCTAATGAACGTTCGTTAAATAAAGGATAACGGTTCAAAAATTAAAAAAACGAATCGATTTAATCCTAGCCGTAGAAGGGGTATCAGACGGGTGAGGGGAGAGACGGCGGTTACCGCGGCGTGGAGGTCGCCGGCGACGAAGAAGACGGCGGCGTCGGGTTCAGTGGTGGTCGGGGCGGCTTCTCTGGAGGTCCTCCGGCTAAGGCGAAACCACGGGGAGGCGCGACGCGAGACGACAGATCCAATGGCGGTGGCGTCTTCGGTCGAGAGCGGCGGTGGAGCGCGGGGCAGTGCGGCGGATCTCCGGCGGAACTCGCAACTCCGGCGACTTCGTGCGAGAGCTGCGGTGGGTTTCGGGGCTTGTGGTTTGAGGGAAAGAGAGGCCCGGGGTGAGGACTTATAAAGGAGGGCTTCGTGGAGGAGGGGCAAGACAAGGGAAAAGAGTTCGAGTCGGTCATGGCGGTACGCCGATACGCGATTGAGTTGGACTCGGCTCGGCTCGGTAAGAAGGACCCGACAGTGGGTCCCACCTGCCTACGACAATGGCAAGAAGTGATTGAGCGGAAGTCTTGGTGGCGCAGGAAATTGGTCAATGGCTTGGCTCGGTGAAATTTGGCCGCCCAGTTATTGCCTCCTTCTCTTTATTTTTTTAAAAATAAATACTTTTCCAGAAATACGGAAAATCAGAAAAATATAATAAATATATAATTAAAAATCACAAAAAAATTCACAAATAACTAGGGCCTTATTAATGACCTTGTGAACATTTTTCTGGGCCGAAATGCCTAAAATAAAAACAAACATTTTAGTACTAATAAAATTGCATAAAAATAAATATCTTTGCAAATAAAAATCCAATAAATGTATTTTGACTCAAAATTCAATTTCCAATATTTCTATTCTGTTTTTGAAGAAGTCATGTTATCTTCTCTCATTATTTTATTCATTTTGAAATTATTGGAATTGAAAATTGATGCAACTCAAGTTTGATCCAAACCCCACTTTGGAAAAAAAATAAAACATGGGTCTTTTGGGAAACTTCCAACTCTCTCAATTGGTCCTTGAGTTGCTTAAAGTCCCTTAGATCAACTTCCAACAAAACAAAATTCAAAAATGCACAAATTATGAATGCATATGAATGATCTAATTATTAACATCCAAATTGAAAATTGGGATGTTACAATTCTGTGCTAGGATCTGAGCAGTGTCTTTAGCATTGGGTGATCGCAAGTATTGTGGTCTAAACACTTTCACCACTGCTCTGCAGAACTTGTACAAACACTCAATGGTGGTGGACTCACCCATGCGTCCATAGTCTTCCTATATATCACCGGAAGCTCCGTATGCAAGCATCCCCATAGCTGTCGTGCACTTCTGGAGTGAGGAGAATCCAATTGTGCCGGTGCAATCCTTCTTGCAAAAGAAATAGCTGTCGAACTCCCGGATGGCATTTACAATCTTGAGGAAGAGTTTCCAGCTCATCCGATAACGGCGTCAAAATACTTTCTCGCTGTGCAGTGGAGCGTCGACGAAGTAGTCGGCGTAGAGCGGTGGGAAGATTTTAATCTTGAGATTTTCTACATCGTGTGAAATTCTATTGACGCTTCTAGACATATCATCAAGTTTACTCATTTTTTCTTCAATTGTAGTTCATGCTCAAGTTGCTTAAAATTCATGATTTGATTTCTAAGGGAATAATTTTCGTGGGCAGAAAATACTTAGTAAGAAAAGCATCTTTGCACTTATCCCAAGAATCGATACTATTGCATGGCAAGGAAGAAAACCAAATTTTTGCACGATGCCGCAGAGATAGGAAACAATTTTAGTTCCACAATATCACTATCCACATCTTTTTTCTTTTGCATATCACACATTCTATGAAAGTGCTTAGATGGGACACGGCATCCTCATTAGGAGTACCGAAAATTGCTCTTTCATAACAAAATTTAACAAAATGGCATTAATATCATAAGACTTCGCACTAGTGACGGGAGGAGCAGACAGATTACTAACAAAATCATTATTATTGTTATTGGAAAAATCACACAACTTGTATTTTCTTGAGACATCGTGACTACGCAAACAAGATCACACACAAAAAGATTGAACGAGAAAAAGGCAAACGAAAAAGAAGGCAAAGAAGGCAAATATTTTTGTACTTTTCGCAAAAATGTTTTAGAAGTGGGGGAGATGAAAACGAGAGGCAAATGTCAGATAATTTAAATTGCAAGGAGATGAGATTTGTGATTAAGAACCTGATAGATGTTGTTTGTATCTGCGTTGGTATTTCCCCGAAGAGGAGAGGATGATGCAGCACAACAATGGTAAGTATTCCCCTCAGTTATGAAACCAAGGTTATCAATTGCGCAAATTCTTCCCGATTGCTTGTATCTGCGTTGGTATTTCCCCGAAGAGGAGAGGATGATGCAGCACAACAACGATAAGTATTCCCCTCAGTTATGAAACCAAGGTTATCAATTCAGTAGGAGAACCACGCAACACTATGTAAACAGTACTTGCACACAAATAACAAATACTTGCAACCCAACGTGTAAGAGGGGTTGTCCATCCCTCCTCGGTATTGAGATAGATTAAATTGTATGAGATTGGATAAATAGATCTAACAAAAGCACAAAATAAAACAAATAAAGAAAAAGTGCATCTAGGTATTTTTGGGTTTTCGGAATAATAGATCTGAAAACAATATGATAGAAAATAGACCCGGGGCCCGTAGATTTCACTAGTGGCTTCGCTCGAGAAAATAGCATACGGTGGGTAAACAAATTACTATTGAGCAATTGATAGAAGAGCAAATAATTACGATGATATTCAAGGCAATGATCATGTATATAGGCATCACGACCAAGATTAGTAGACTGACTCCTGCCTGCATCTACTACTATTACTTCAGACATCGACCGCTATCCAACATACATCTAGTGTATTGAGTTCATGGAGAAACGGAGTAATGCAATAAGAACGATGACATGATGTAGACAAGATCTATTCATGTAGGAATAGACCTATATTTTTATCCTTAATAACAACGATACATGCATGCCTCGCCACCCATTCTGTCACTGGGTGAGGACATGGCAAGATCGAACCCATCACAAAGCACCTCTTCCCATTGCAAGAAAAATCAATCTAGTTGGCCAAACCAAACCAAAGTTTCGGAGAAGAAATACGAGGCTATAATAATCATGGATATAAGAGATCAAAGAAGACTCAAATAATATTCATAGATAAAACTGATCATAAACTCACACTTCATCGGATCCCAACAAACACACCGCAAAAAGTCATTACATCAAATAGATCTCCAAGAACATCGAGGAGAAAATTATATTGAGAATCAGAAAGAGAGAAGAAGCCATCTAGCTAATGCCTACGGACCCGTAGGTCTATGGTAAACTACTCACGCATCATCGGAGGAGCACCAATGAGGATGATGAACCCCTCCCTGGCCGTGTTCCCCTCCGGCAAGGTGCCGGAAAGGGCCTCTAGATTGGATCTCGTGGTTCTGGAACTTGCGGCGGGTGGAATTGTTTTTCGTCGACTCTCTTAGGGTTTCTAGAATACTTGTGTATTTATAGAGCTGGCGATGGAAAGGATTCCCGTGGGCCCCACTACCCATCAGGGCGGTAGGGGCCTTTGGCGCGCCCTGGTGTCTTGTGGGCCCTAACGATGACATGTACCTTGGGTAGGGTCATAGGCCTGACCTAGGCACCTACCCAAGGACACTGCCCTAGATTCAAGAAAATTCGAAACACAATAGAAGATACCATTGGTGCGCGTCGGTCCTAAACAAACGGTTTAAAACCCCTTTCCGCGATGACATTTGGAACCGTCGCCCAGTGACACTACTAGGGAAAAGCCTAGCAAAGAATAGCTGGTTTTGGGTTTATTAGTAGCGCGGGGGCGGCGCTATTAATAAGGCGCTAATGACTAACGATAGCAAGATGGCGGGTGCCACCAGGCTACTACTATGTCCTTTAGTAGTAGCGTGGGTAAAACCGCGCTACTACTACCAAAGACGGGTTTTTTTTGAATTTTTTGAAAAATATTTCGATTTTTTCCTAATTTTCAAATTTCTCAATTATTTTAACCTCATCTCTAATCACCCCTCATCACGCTCAATTTAATCTCTAATCACCCTCATCATTCCAAATCATCTAACTTCCTGGACGGCCACCCATCCTCTCAAGATTCTCAACCTGAGCACGCTTAACTTCCGGTTCTATTCTCCTCGCTTTCAAGTCTCAGACTTGTTGTTTTCCTCACAATAGTAAGATGTCAATCCTATTAACCTCAAGAATTTAGCTTGAGCATGAAGTCACACATTTCACTATTTGAGTTTGAACTATTGTTCTAAAAAATTAGTAACACTAATATTTCTTGAATAATTAGTTTGACCACAGTTTGGCCATAGTTTGACCAGATTTGACCAAAATTCAAAAAAACAAAAATAATTATTTAGTAACACTAATATTCTAGAATAATTAGTTTGACCACACGTTTGAAATTTTTTCGATTTTTTCCACTCTAGATCTTAAAAGCCCGTAACTTTTTTCTCGCTTGGTTTTGAGGATTTTGAATGTTTAACGGGTTCCCTGCTAAATTTGGATGCAACTTTTCGAGTAGATGATTTTTCATATAAAAACTTTTTCATCCGAAAGTTAGTATGCAAAAGTTATGCCCATTTTACAAATTTCTAGAGATTTTGCAAATAAAGTCGAAATTCATATTTGCAAATTTTTCCAACAACTAGACCACATATCACATGGGAAACTTATTTTTTTATTTTTTTGACATTTTCATCATTTTCTTTTATTTTTTTAAAACCTAAAAGGCGATCCAAGGGGTGGGGGGGGGGGGTAGAGTTTGAAAATGGGACCTTTAGTAGTAGCGTTTTTACCCCTCGCTACTACTATGGCACCACTTAGTAGTAGCGAGGGCTAAAACCAACGCCATCGCTATCAAACTTAGTAGTAGCGAGGTTTTAAAACCCGCTACTACTATGGCATGTTCCGGGGCACGAGAGACCGCTTAGTAATAGCGAGGGTTAAAACCCGCCATCGCTATCAACTTAGTAGTAGCGAGGTTTAAAAACCTGCGCTACTGGTAAGTAGCAGTAGCGCTCGCTACTAGTAACTTTCTGTGTATAGGCTTTTCCCTAGTAGTGCGAGTGTGGGTGATAGGGGGGTCCTTCCCACACGACCCAGAAATCGTCGGGGATAGGCCCTCATGGGACCCAGGCTGGGGCCATGTGCGATCGGGCGAGGCATGGAAACCCAATCATTTCCGTAGATATGTACATCCCATACAGTGAATCCCAGAAATCATTTTTGTAGGTATGTACATCCCACACGCTGAATCCCAGAAATCATTTCCGTGGGTATGTACATCCCACACGGTGAATCTCAGAAATCATTTCCGTAGGTATGTACATCCCAAACGGCGAATCCCAGAAATCATTTCCGTAGGTATGTTCGTCCCACACGGTGAATCCCAGAAATCATTTCCGTAGGTATGTACATCCCACACGGTGAACCCCAAAAAATAATTTCCGTAGGTATGTACATCCCACACAGTTCTTTGTGTGGAAACGTGTGTGCAAGGTGGCCTAATGCAAACAGTTCGTTGTCGGAAGCCGTGTGTGATTGTTAGTTGATCGAACACGCCTACTTTCTAGAAACCATGCGGGTTGTTTGAGTTCATTGCCCACGGTGCTGTCTGAGTAACCGTTTGCAATAGAAAACCCAAAGAAGGTGGTAATTAGCCTATTATTGATAATCCATGTACTAATCAAACTGATATTTCTTATAAAACACGCTAGATATTTCATATCCGTATAAAAGCAACCAGGATTTCATAATCGAATTACATCGGATAGCTTTCAGACCTTTGTCTGCGTTCGAGAACGGGGTCCCTGACTTGCTCGCATGCGCCCACTGGCGTGGTTTCATGAGCGGGCCCGTACGGCCCATCTTCACCAACAAGCTTTCAAGACCCTCACTAGGGCCGAAGCCTCGCGAGGCGGACGACACAAGACCTCCTCGGGAGCGGCCTCATCGGGCCGGCTCACGAGGGGCGGAGAGATCAAGGCAAGGCAAACCTCGCGAGGTTCTCGTAACGTGAGCCATGACGATCGAGACTAGGCGGGCGCCAGCACGCGCATTGTCCTTGTTTCCTCTTTGGAGCTAAGGGGGCAAGCACATACGAGGAGTACCGAGGCGTCAAGCAAAGGTTTCCACATCGGTGCAACGGGACCAAGACCAGCAGGACGGCAGGACGGAGGTCACCGTGGAGCCCAAGACGGCGTCACCACCAGAGCCTTTGGCAGGCGAAGAGTACTTTTGCCAGGATAAGCTGTACTAGCTGTCCCCTTTCAAATTGGCCGTTGTGGGATCCCTTCCCGCTCAATATTTGGGAAGAGGACCGGGGCCTCTATAAATAGGACTAGCCACCACTGTAGGAGGCAGCTGGAACTGACCTTGAGCAATCCTCACCCACACAAAGCACAGGAACATCTCTCCTCAGGAGGTTGTTCTCCCCCTTGTATTGTTCATCCCCAGCCCAAGAGGCAATCCACCACCACACACTGGAGTAGGGTATTACACCACAATGGTGGCCCGAACTAGTATAAATCTTGTGTCCTTTGTGTTGCGAGTTCGTCGGGCTAGCCTTTGAGATCGTGGCGAGGTTGAAGGCGTGATCTGTGAGGGAGAGATCTTCGCACGCACCCCAGAGTTCGAACCTTAAGGTTGCCGGAACCCGAGATCCGACATTTGGCGCGCCAGGTAGGGGTGCGTCGTAGCTTTCCTTCCGTCGATCTGCGTTCCGCCACCACCGCGCTTCGCCCCCATGGCGCGCGCCTCGCTTCAGCTCAGATGATCGATGCGACGACGGGCTGGGGCTCGAGTTTTGGCCTCGCCTGCAGCAGTGCGATGGCCGCCAAGTTCAAGCTAGAGATGTTGCCGCGCTACGACGGCGCGGCGGACCCGTCGGCTTTCCTGCTGGCGTACGAGGAGGCCGTCTTTAAGGCCGGGGGCGATGACAAGGCCATGGCCAACTGGCTGCCCATGGCCCTCACTGGCGCACCACGTGCCTGGCTGCTCAACCTCCCCGGATCCACGGTGGCATATTGGGAGGAGCTGCGCGGTCTCTTCGCTGCGTGCTATGCGGCACCGGCGCATCACGCGGTCGCGGCCCTCCTCGACGGCTCGCAAGCACCGCCCTCGGATCGCCACATCAAGCCGTTCCTTCACCAGATTGGCGCTGCCTCCAAGCGCCCGGGGGCTCCGCCGGGCTGGGCTGCGCCTGACGCCGACCTCACCTTCGACTTAGAGGACCACCCCGTCACCACCGCCAGCTCGGGTATGCTCCCAATGCTTTGCACGCCCACCATCTGCAACGTGGCCGTCACCAAGACCCTCACCGACGGCGGCGCTGGCCTCAACATGCTCTCCATGGAGGCCTTCAGCCATCTTCACGTGCCGCTCGAGCGGCTCCGCCTCAGCAAGTCTTTCTCAGGAGTTGGCGGCGGCACCGCCCACTTCCTGGGACAGATCCGCCTTCCTGTCACCTTCGAGACGCGCGACAACTACAGACCGAGCTGGTCGACTTGACATGACCCAGATCGGCCTCCCGCATAACGCCATCCTTGGGTACCGGCACCGCCCGGTTCATGGCAAAGAACCCATCCGCCACAACCTCATGAAGATGCTCAGGAGCAAGGGCGCCTCACCATCAAGGGGACGCTAAGGAGACCTGGCGGCGCCAAGCTTGCCCTCAAGACCGCCAGGCAGCACTGACCCACGGCGGCGGGCGCCTGACGCCAAGGAGCCGCACCAACCAAGAAGAAGCATTGCTCACCCAAGACAAGGCGAAACCAAGCAGTGCGGCTGATGAGGACGGGTCCTCAGAGCCACCTTTACCATAGGTGACGACCTCGACTCAGACCAAGTGGAAGCGTTGGTGAAGTTCTTGCGCGTAAACAAGGAGATATTCGTATGGGAACCCAAGCAGCTGGTGGGGGTCCCGAGAGAGGTGATTCAGCATCACTTAAAGGTATGCCCCAATGTACGCCCTGTGAAGCAGCGGGGAAGACGACAGTCCACGGAGAAGCAGGCCTTCATCGTTCAAGAAACCCGCAAGCTAGAGGCGGTCGGTGCCATTCGCGAGGTTCGGTACCCCGAGTGGCTGGCAAACCCCGTCGTTGTACCAAAGAAAGGCGAGAAGGAGCACATGTGTGTCGACTTCACCAACCTCAACAAAGCTTGCCCCCAAGATCCGTTCCCGCTTCCACGCATCGACCAGATCGTCGACTCCACCGCCGAGTGCGATTTGCTGTGCTTCTTGGATGCGTTCTCGGGCTACCACCAGATCAAGATGGCGGTAGAAGATGTGGAGAAGACCGCCTTCCTGACCTCGTGTGGGGTGTACTGCTATACTTGCATGCCTTTCAGACTGCGCAACTTAGGGCGGCAGCTCGGGAGAAACACGGAGGCCTACGTTGACGACATCGTGGTGAAGTCTCGGGAGGCGAGAACCTTGATCTAGGACCTGGAGGAGACTTTCGCGAGCCTACGCCAGGTGAACTTGCGACTCAACCCGGAGAAGTGTGTGTTTGGTGTCCCTTCCAGCAAGCTGCTGGGTTTCCTCGTATCCCATAGAAGGATCGAGGCGAACCCAGAAAAGGTCAAGGCAATCAAAGACATGAGCCCGCCTCAAACCCTCAAGGAGATGCAGAAGCTTGCTGGTCGTGTGACTGCGTTGGGCCGCTTTATCTCCAAGCCGGGAGAGCGTGCCCTACCGTTCTTCAAGCTGATGAAGAAAAAGGGCCTATTCGAGTGGACTCCGGAGGCTGACCAAGCGTTTCAAGACCTCAAGAGATACCGACCAGCCCGCCGGTGATGGTGGCGCCCGACCCTCGAGCCCTTGGTGCTCTACCCATCGCCACACCCCACTCCTTGTGTGCAAAGACTGTGGCCCTCAGAGAAGAGCGCCAGGTCAAGGGCCCGTCAAGTGGAACCATCGGGCCGGACTGAGCGAAGCGGCGCCAAGGCGAAGCTCGATAAAGCAATGCTTGGCAGCACCACCAAGTCCTCAAGTCAAGACTCAAGAGACACCTCAACCCCGAAGCCGAGGGCTCGTCGGCTCTTCCGCCCCGCCGAGCACCGGTGTAGTTCGTCAAGACAAGGTTGCGAGATGCGAGGGCACTGCACCCCATGCCTCGAGAAGATCTCGCCTCGCGCCTGGTGGCCTCGCGCAAGCTGCGCCACTACTTCTGTGGTCACCCCATCAAGGTCGTCTCGGCTTACCCATTTGGAAAGAGTGCTCAGAGCCCCAATCTTCGCCAGCGAAGTCGAATGGAACATCGAGTGCAAGCGTTTGACTTGGAGTTCAGCACAACCATGGTCATCAAGAGGGCTGCGCTCGCAGACTTTGTGGCTGAATGGACCGACGCCCCAGAGCTCGAAGCAGGCAAGGACCAATCCCTATATCCAGGAAGCGATGCGCCGGACGGCTGGGTCATGTACTTCGACGACGCATTCTCACGCCAGGGCACGGGGGCTGGAGCGGTGCTCATCTCACCCACCCAGGACGAGCTCTACTACACCGTGCAGCTCTGCTTCCAGCAGGGCGAGAAGGTCTCCAACAACATAACAGAGTACGAAGGTCTCATAGCTGGCCTCAGGGCTGCGGTGGCCCTAGGGGTGAGGCGTCTCACCATCAAGGGTGACTCGCAGCTCCTCGTCAACTTCTCCAACAAAGTGTATGAGCCAAAGGACGAGCAGATGGAGGCACGGAGGTGCGCAAGATGGAGAAGCGCTTCGGTGTCCGAGTTACAAAGATGTGCCCGTGGCACCAACAAGGAAGCCGACGACATCGCCAGAAGAGCATCCAAGCGGCTACCCCAAGAACCTGGCGTCTTTGAGGAGCGGCTCTTCAAGCCATCAGCAACGCCACCGCTCTCACGAAAGCGTCGCCTCGTGAGGAGCTCCCTTAGCCACCTGTTTCAGGAGCCCCGGCCTGAGGCCCAACCTCGGGAGCGCGCCTGCTCTTGGCGCTCGAACCTCAGGAGGGATGCTGTATCAAGGAATTCAAGGAATACCTAACGCAAGGGACGCTGCCGGAAGAGGAGGAGACATGGAGCGTGTGGCCCGACAAGCCACAACATACTGCATCCGGGACGGTGAGTTATACAGGAAGCGGCCAAATGACGTTTCCCTACGTTGCATCTCCAGGGAGCAAGGAAGAGAGTTGCTGGCCGACATACACGGCGGGGACTGCGGGCACCACTCGTCGTCACGGACCCTCGTCGGCAAGGTATTTCGCAGTGGATTCTACTGGCCCACGACACTCAACGACGCGATTGAGTTGGTGAGGTCCTGCGAGGCCTGCCAGTTCCACGCCAAGCAGATTCATCAGCTGGCTCAGGGCCTCCAGACCATCCCACTCACATGGCCGTCATGTCCGGGGCCGGATATCTTGGGCCCGTTCCCTCGAGCGCCTAGGGGCTACCGCTACCTCTACGTCGCCATCGACAAGTTCACCAAGTGGGCGGAGGTAGAAGCCATCCGCACCATCCCAACTGGCTCCGCGGTCAAGTTCATCAAGGGTCTCGTGAGCCATTTCGGGGTCCCCAACCGCATCATCGCTGATAACGGCTCGCAGTTCACTAGTAATCTCTTCAAGACATATTGTGCTAACCTTGGAACGCAGGTCTGCTATGCTTCGGTGGCGCACCCCAGGAGCAATGGTCAGGCCGAACGCGCCAACGCAGAGGTCCTGAGGGGCCTCAAGACCAAGACGTTCAAGAAGAAGCTCGAGGCATGCGGCAGGGCTGGTACGACGAAGCTCCGATCCGTCTTGTGGTCCATCCGCACCACCGCATTAAGCCAACAGCGAGACCCGTTCTTCCTCGCTCACGGAGGCGAAGCGGTCCTCCTCACGAGGTCAAGCATCACTCCGACAGGTCTGGCGTTTGATGAAACGCAACAGATGCCACGCGGGATGGACCTCGTCTTGGGAGGAACGCCGCCTGTGGCCGCACCGCGGTGGCAAGGTATCAAGAAAGCGCCGCGCGCGTACCATCGCCGCAACATCCTCCCTGTGACGCCGAGGTGGGTGATCTCGCCCCGAGGCGGGTCCTCTCCTGGGAAGGGCTGCACAAGCTCTCACCCATGTGGGAGGGCTCGTTCAAAGTCGCCCATGTCTCTGTGCTTGGCGCCGCGCTACCGAGACACGGACGGGTACCCATCCGTAACGCTGGAACATCCAAAGACCTCCTAAGTTCTACCCATGAAGAAAGGCCCAGGCACTGTGAAGAAGGCCCAGTGCTCGTGAAGGTCTCCGCCATGACACTCTCACGTAATAGTGAGTGGGGGCAGACACGCCTCGAGTCTCGGAGTGCCGCCCTCGGGCCTCGGGGCTCCCTCCCACGCCCAAGTGGCGACACTTAGCTCTGTTGGTGAGAAGACATTAAGACTAGACTAGGTGCTTGGGACGCGGATTTTCATTTGCTTTAGTAGTTGGCTCGCCCTCTTAATCAAGTTTGCTTAGGAGTTCTTTCTTTGGTTCGCCTTGATGGTTCCGACTTACGCCTTGGTTTCATTTCTTGTACTCTCTCTCATATTCCTCGCGAGGGGGCTGGACAGGTGCCGTCGGGAGCGTTTTTGTGCCCTCATGAGCGTTTTCCCTTTTTCTGCTTTTCGCGAGGCACCCTCGTTCGAGTCCACAAGCTGGCGCGCCTCTCCTAATCTGTGCCCCACGGGTATCACGATACAAAGCGTAGGGTCAAGGCCAGCGGCGCCTGTGACCAAGGCTCGGGAAAACGTTAAGCCTCCTAACGAGTTTTTTGCAGTTTCTAAGCGCCTAGGCAAGGGGTCCTCGACAGGCACCAGGAAGCGAGCACCTCGTGGAGAGGAGACTACTCCAAGCATGTCAAGCTAAGTTATCCTTACATAAAACAACGGTGTTGCGACACAGCACATGCACGATGAACATAGCATAACAACTAGGAAATCATAGTTCATTGCACGCCCCTCCGGAGCCCCATACTTGTTTCTTTCTTAATACAGGAAGGAAAGGAAGAACAAGATAAAAGCGGCGCGTGCCCTCGTGGTGGACCGCGAAGGCGGGCTCTTGGCGCTGACCCGAGCTCAGCCGGACCCCTCCTTGCGCTTCACAGGGGCGCGACGACGAGACGACCCGCTGCCACCTACAAAGCGGGCGCGGCGGCTAGTTGTAACCACTGCTGCTGGAGCTGTCGCCGGGGGAAGAGCCGCCGTAGCTGGACGAGACGCGATCGACGCTAAGGGAAGGTTCGCCCTCATCCTCCTCACGACCATCGCCAAGGCCGAGCACCTCGTCACCGTCGCTGACCTCGGGGTAGCATCCGGCGCGGCGACCATCTTCCCCAAACACCCTCACGTAGAGGGTCGCATCGCCGTCGTACTTGAAATGAAGGTGCACCACCGCCTTAGGCCGCTGCTGGAAAATGTCTACCGACCGGGGCGAGGCTATGTTCCCGCGACGGAGACCTCAACCATGACCAGAAGCCTCGCTGCAGCAGCCCGTCCGGCCGCTGCCCGAGCTCGCTCGACCCGTGGCCGACAACTCATTGACGAAGAAGCTCGGGAGCTGAAGCCAGTTGCCGGCCGGGTCCTCCGACCAGATGACGAACTCCATCAGCACCTCCGCCGAGTGGAAGCGCGGCTGGGGAGGCCGCGCGACCACGACATGTCTCCCTTCATCGACAGGGCCGCCGCGACCGGGGTGACCCCCACCACGCGAAGCGGCAATACCGCGGCCTGATGTCTACTACGCAACCTTCTCCTTGTAGACGTTATTGGGCCTCCAAGTGCAGAGGTTTGTAGGATAGTAGCAAATTTCCCTCACGTGGATGACCTAAGGTTTATCAATCCGTGGGAGGCGTAGGATGAAGATGGTCTCTCTCAAGCAACCCTGCAACCAAATAACAAAGAGTCTCTTGTGTCCCCAACACACCCAATACAATGGTAAATTGTATAGGTGCACTAATTCGGCGAAGAGATGGTGATACAAGTGCAATATGGATGGTAGATATAGGTTTTTGTAATCTGAAAATATAAAAACAGCAAGGTAACAAGTGGTAAAAGTGGGCGTAAACGGTATTGCAATGATAGGAAACAAGGCCTAGGGTTCATACTTTCACTAGTGCAAGTTCTCTCAACAATAATAACATAATTGGATCATATAACAATCCCTCAACATGCAACAAATAGTCACTCCAAAGTCACTAATAGTGGAGAACAAACGAAGAGATTATGGTAGGGTACGAAACCACCTCAAAGTTATTCTTTCCAATCAATCCGTTGGGCTATTCCTATAAGTGTCACAAATAGCCCTAGTCTTCCTACTAGAATAACACCTTAAGACACGAATCAACCAAAACCCTATTGTCACCTAGATACTCCAATGTCACCTCAAGTATCCGTGGGTATGATTATACGATATGCATCACACAATCTCAGATTCATCTATTCAACCAACACATAGAACCTCAAAGAGTGCCCCAAAGTTTCTATCGGAGAATCACGACGAAAACGTGCCAAACCCTATGCATAGGTTCATGGCGGAACCCGCAAGTTGATCACCAAAACATACATCAAATGAATCACGTGATATCCCATTGTCACCACAGATACGCACGGCAAGACATACATAAAGTGTTCTCAAATCTATAAAGACTCAATCCGATAAGATTACTTCAAAGGGAAACTCAATCCATTACAAGAGAGTAGAGGGGAGAAGCAACATAAGATCCAACTATAATAGAAAAGCTCGTGATACATCAAGATCGTGCCAAATCAAGAAGACGAGAGAGAGAGAGAGAGAGAGAGAGAGAGAGAGAGAGAGAGAGAGAGAGAGAGATCAAACACATAGCTCTTGGTACATACCCTCACCCGAGGGTGAACTACTCCTCCTCGTCATGGAGAGCACCGGATGATGAAGATGGCCACCGGTGAGGATCCCTCTCTGGTGGTGCTTGGAACAGGTCCCGATTGGTTTTTGGTGGCTACAGAGGCTTGCGGCGGCGGAACTCCAGATCTATTCTCTGTTCTGGAAGTTTTAGGGTATGTGAGTATATATGGGTGCAGGAAGTACGCGGTGGAGCTTCGGGGGCCCCACGAGGCAGGGGGCCCGCCCTAGGGGGGTGGGCACGACCCCCACCCTCGTGGGCACCTCCCTTCTCTCCTGACGTGGGGTCCAAGTCCATTCGGTAGCTTTCCTTCCAAAAATAACTTCTCAAGTTGATTTCGTTCCGTTTCGACTCCGTTTGATATTCCTTTTCTTCGAAACACTAAAATAGGCAAAAAACAACAAATCTGGGTTGGGCCTCCGGTTAATAGGTTAGTCCCAAAAATAATATAAAAGTGGATAATAAAGCCTAATATTGCCCAAAACGGTAGATAATATAGCATGGAGCAATAAAAAATTATAGATACGTTGGAGACGTATCAAGCACCCTCAAGCTTAATTCCTGCTCGTCCTCGAGTAGGTAAGTGATAAAAAATAATTTTTGATGCGGAGTGCTACTTGGCATAATTTCAATGTTATTCTTTCTAATTGTGGTATGAATATTCAGATTCGAAAGATTCAAGACAACAATTTATGTTGACATAAAAATAATAATACTTCAAGCATACTAACAAAGCAATTGTGCCTTCTCAAAATAACATGGCCAAAGAAAGTTATCCCTACAAAATCATATAGTCTGGCTATGCTCTATCTTCACCACACAAAGTATTTAAATCATGCACAACCCCGATGACAAGCCAACCAATTGTTTCATACTTTTGACATTCTTAATTTTTTTTCGATCTTCACGCAATACATGAGCGTGAGCTATGGACATAGCACTATAGGTGGAATAGAATGGTGGTTGTGGAGAAGACAAAAAGAAGAAGATAGTCTCACATCAACTAGGCGTATCTACTAGATATGGAGATGTCCATTAATAGATATCAATGTGAGTGAGTAGGGATTGCCATGCAACGAATGCACTAGAGCTATAAGTATATGAAAGCTCAACAAAAGAAACTAAGTCGGTGTACATCCAACTCGCTTGCTCACGAAGACCTAGGGCATTTTGAGGAAGCCCATCATTGGAATATACAAGCCAAGTTCTATAATGTAAAATTCCCACTAGTATATGAAAGTGACAACATAGGAGACTCTCTATAATAAAGATCATGCTGCTACTTTGAAGCACAAGTGTGGTAAAAGGATAGTAACATTGTCCCTTCTCTTTTTTTCTCTCAGTTTTTTTTGTTTTTTTGTTTGGGCCTTTTCTCTTCTTCTTTTTATGACCTTTTTTTTATCTTTTTTTTATTTATTATTCGTCCGGAGTCTCATCCCGACTTATGGGGAATCATAGTCTCCATCATCCTTTCCTCACTTGGGACAATGCTCTAAAAATGATGATCATCACACTTTTATTTTTCTTACAACTCAACAATTACAACTCAATACTTAGAACAAAGTATGACTCTATGTGAATGCCTCCGGCAGTGTACCGGGATGTGCAATGACTCATGACTGACATGTATGAAAGAATTATGAACGGTGGCTTTGCCACAAATACGATGTCAACTACATGATCACGCTAGCAACATGAAAATGATGGAGCGTCTCATAATAAACGGAACGGTGGAAAGTTGCATGGCAATATATCTCAGAATGGCTATGGAAATGCCATGATAGGTAGGTATGGTGGCTGTTTTGAGGAAGGTATATGGTGGGTGTATGATACCGGCTAAAAGTGCGCGGTATTAGAGAGGCTAGCAATGGCGGAAGGAAGAAGGGTGCGTATATTCTATGGACACAACATTAGTCATGAAGAACTCATATACTTATTGCAAAAATCTACAAGTTATCAAAGCAAAGTATTACGCGCATGCTCCTAGGGGGATAGATTGGTAGGAAAAGACCATCGCTCGTCCCCGACCGCCACCCATAAGGAAGACAATCAATAAATAAATCATGCTCCGACTTCATCACATAACGGTTCACCATACGTGCATGCTACGGGAATCACAAACTTTAACACAATTATTTCTCAAATTCACAACTACTCAACTAGCATGACTCTAATATCACCATCTTCATATCTCAAAACAATTATCAAGCATCAAACTTTTCTTAGTATTCAACGCACTCAAAAGAAAGTTTTATAAATCTTGAATACTAAGCATATTAAGATTTTTAAGCAAATTACCATGATATTTAAGACTCTCAAAATAATCTAAGTGAACAATGAGAGATCAATAGTTTCTATAAAACAAATCCACCACCGTGCTCTAAAAAGATATAAGTGAAGCACTAGAGCAAATGACAAACTACTCCAAAAGATATAAGTGAAGATCAATGAGTAGTTAAATAATTATGCAACCATGTGAAGACTCTCCCATTTAATAATTTCAGATCTTAGTAATTTATTCAAACAGCAAGCAAAGCTAAAGAAAATAAAATGACGCTCCAAGCAAAACACATATCATGTGGTGAATAAAAATATAGCTCCAAGTAAAGTTACCGATGAACGAAGACGAAAGAGGGGATGCCTTCCGGGGCATCCCCAAGCTTAGACGCTTGGTTATCCTTGAGTATTAACTTGGGGTTCCTTGGGCATCCCCAAGCTTAGGCTCTTGCCACTCCTTATTCCATAGTCCATCGAATCTTTACCCAAAACTTGAAAACTTCACAACACAAAACTCAACAGAAAACTCGTAAGCTCCATTAGCGAAATAAAACAAAACACCACTTCAAGGTACTGTAATGAACTCATTCTTTATTTACATTGGTGTTAAACCTACTTTATTCCAACTTCACTATGGTTTATAAACTCTTTTACTAGCCATAGATTCATCAAAATAAGCAAGCAACACAATGAAAACAGAATTTGTCAAAAACAGAACAGTATGTAGTAATCTGTATCAAACGTATACTTCTGGAACTCCAAAAATTCTAAAATAAATTGGTGGACCTGAGTAATTTGTCTAGTAATCATCTGCAAAAAGAATCAACTAAATAGCACTCTCCAAGAAAAGTTCTAGCTAATCTAAATCGGCGCTAAAGTTTCATTTTTACAGCATGATCATAAAGACTTCACCCAAGCCTTCCCAAAGGTTCTACTTGGCACAAACACTAATTAAAACATAAAACCACATCTAAACAGAAGCTAGATGGATTATTTATTCCTAAACAGAACCAAAAATCAAGAAATTAAAATAAAATTGGGTTGCCTCCCAACAAGCGCTATCGTTTAATGCCCCTGGCTAGGCATGATGATTTCAATGATGCTCACATAAAAGATAGGAATTGAAACATAAAGAGAGCATCATGAAGAATATTACTAGCACATTTAAGTCTAACCCACTTCATATGCATTGGGATTTTGTGAGCAAACAACTTATGGGAACAATAATCAACTAGCATAGAAAGGTAAAACAAGCATAACTTTAAAACTTTAAGCACATAGAGGGGAAACTTGATATTGTTGCAACTCCTAAAAGCATATGTTCCTCCCTCATAATAATTTTCAGTAGCATCATGAATGAATTCAACAATATAACCAGCACCTAAATCATTCTTTTCATGATCTACAAGCATAGAAAATTTACTACTCTCCACATAAGCAAAATTTTTCTCATCAACAATAGTGGGAGCAAACTCAACGGAATAACTATCATGTGACTGAAATTTAAGATCAAGATGACAAGTTTGATGGTTATAATTATTCTTTAAAGCATACGTGTCATCACAATAATCATCATAGATAGGAGGCATGCTTTCATCATAGTAAATTTGCTCATCAAAACTTGGGGGACAAAAAATATCATCTTCATCAAACATAGCATCCCCAAGCTTGTGGCTTTGCATATAATTAGCATCATAGATATTCAAAGAATTCGTACTAACAACATTGCAATCATGCTCATCATAAAAAGATTTAGTACCAAAATTTTTATAGATTTCTTCTTCTAGCACTTGAGCACAATTTTCCTTCCTATCATTTTCACGAAAGACATTAAAAAGATGAAGCATATGAGACAAACTCAATTTCATTTTTTTGTAGTTTTATTTTATAGACTAAACTAGTGATAAAACAAGAAACTAAAAGATTCGATTGCAAGATCTAAAGATATACCTTCAAGCACTCACCTCCCCGGCAACGGCGCCAAAAACTGCTTGATGTCTACTACCTTCTCCTTGTAGACGTTGTTGGGCCTCCAAGTGCAGAGGTTTGTAGGACAGTAGCAAATTTCCCTCAAGTGGATGACCTAAGGTTTATCAATCCGTGGGAGGCGTAGGATGAAGATGGTCTCTCTCAACCAACCCTGCAACCAAATAACAAAGAGTCTCTTGTGTCCTCAACACACCCAATACAATGGTAAATTGTATAGGTGCACTAGTTCAGCGAAGAAAAATGGTGATACAAGTGCAATATGGATGGTAGATATAGGTTTTTGTAATCTGAAAATATAAAAACAGCAAGGTAACAAGTGGTAAAAGTGAGCGTGAACGGTATTGCAATGATAGGAAACAAGGCCTAGGGTTCATACTTTCACTAGTGCAAATTCTCTCAACAATAATAACATAATTGGATCATATAACTATCCCTCAACATGCAACAAAGAGTCACTCCAAAGTCACTAATAGTGGAGAACAAACGAAGAGATTATGGTAGGGTACGAAACCACCTCAAAGTTATTCTTTCCAATCAATCCGTTGGGCTATTCCTATAAGTGTCACAAATAGCCCTAGTCTTCCTACTAGAATAACACCTTAAGACACGAATCAACCAAAACCCTATTGTCACCTAGATACTCCAATGTCACCTCAAGTATCCGTGGGTATGATTATACGATATGCATCACACAATCTCAGATTCATCTATTCAACCAACACATAGAACCTCAAAGAGTGCCCCAAAGTTTCTATCGAGAATCACGACGAAACGCAGCAAACCCTATGCATAGGTTCATGGGCGGAACCCGCAAGTTGATCACCAAAACATACATCAAATGAATCACGTGATATCCCATTGTCACCACAGATACGCACGGCAAGACATACATAAAGTGTTCTCAAATCTATAAAGACTCAATCCGATAAGATTACTTCAAAGGGGAAACTCAATCCATTACAAGAGAGTAGAGGGGGAGAAGCAACATAAGATCCAACTATAATAGAAAAGCTCGTGATACATCAAGATCGTGCCAAATCAAGAATACGAGAGAGAGAGAGAGAGAGAGAGAGAGAGAGAGAGAGAGAGAGAGAGAGAGAGATCAAACACATAGCTCTTGGTACATACCCTCGGCCGAGGGTGAACTACTCCTCCTCGTCATGGAGAGCAGGGATGATGAAGATGGCCACGGTGAGGATCCCCCTCCGTGAGTGCTTGGAACAGGTCCCGATTGGTTTTGTGGCTACAGAGGCTTGCGGCGGCGGAACTCAGATCTATTCTCTGCTCGAAGTTTTAGGGTATGTGAGTATATATGGGTGCAGAAGTGCGCGGTGGAGCCGGGAGCCCCATGAGGCGGGGCGCCCTAGGGGGTGGGCACGACCCCACCTCGTGGGCACCTCCCTTCTCTCCTGACGTGGGGTCCAAGTCCATTCGGTAGCTTTCCTTCCAAAAATAACTTCTCAAGTTGATTTCGTTCCGTTTCGACTCGTTTGATATTCCTTTTCTTCAAACACTTGAAATAGGCAAAAAAAAACAAAGAAATGGGCTGGGCCTCCGGTTAATAGGTTAGTCCCAAAAATAATATAAAAGTGGATAATAAAGCCTAATATTGCCCAAAACAGTAGATAATATAGCATGGAGCAATCAAAAATTATAGATACGTTGGAGACGTATCACGGCCGCGAGGGGTTGCGGCTGGGGTTGCGGTGTGCTTGCGGGGACAGCCGCGTCCATGCTTGGGCACCGGAGAGCCGGGCCCCTCATGAGGAGCCTTCCCCTTCTCCGCGGCAGAGAACCTTTTCGACGACGCCATTAGTGTTGCTGCTAGCAATGGAGCAAGGGGGAAGAAGCGAGCGGAATGGGAAGAGATGGGCGACGGGGGCTTTGACCCCCTCCCCATTTATAGCAGGAGAGGGCCAACCAGCGCCCCCCACGATCACAGGTAATGATGATTTTTCCTTGCATGTCGCATGGACTTGTCAAGTCGGGCAGTTGCCGAGGCAGCGCGGGAAGCGGAGACGCCCACGTCCAATGAACCGCCACGCGTCGACCAAGGCCGTAGGCTGTTGGGGCCCGCGCCGCTCCGCACTTGCCCTTTGGCTTCGCCTCGAAGCCAAGTCCGAGCGCTCCTTGGGCCCGGGGGCTACTGTCGGTGTTCTGGGAACGGGGGTCCCCAGACTTGCCAGCCTGCGGCCCACGGCGTGGCTCTGCGAGTGGGCCCGTACGGCTCATCTTCACCAACAAGCTTTCAAGACCCTCGCGAGGGGCCAAGCCTCGCGAGGCAGACGACACAAGACCTCCTCGGGAGCGGCCTCATCGGGCCGGCTCGCGAGGGGTGGAGAGATCAAGGCAAGGCAAACCTCGCGAGGTTCTCGTAACGTGAGCCATGGCGATTGAGACCAGGCGGGCGCCAGCACGCACAATGTCCTTGTTTCCTCTTTGGTGCTAAGGGGGCAAGCGCAGACGAGGAGTACCAAGGCGTCAAGCAAAGATTTCCACATTGGTGCAACGAGACCAAGACCAGCAGGGGGGCAGGACGGGGGTCACCGTGGAGCCCAAGACGGCGTCACCACCAGAGCCTTTGGCAGGCGAAGACTATTTTTGTCAGGATAAGCTGTACTAGTTGTCCCCTTTCAAATTGGCCGTTGTGGGACCCCTTTCCCGCTCAATATTTGGGAAGAGGACCGGGGCCTCTATAAATAGGACTAGCCACCACAGTAGGAGGTAGCTGGAACTGACCTTGAGCAATCCTCACCCACACAATGCACAGGAACACCTCTCCTCAGGAGGCTGTTCTTCCCCTTGTACTGTTCATCCTCGGCGCAAGAGGCAATCCACCACCACACACTGGAGTAGGGTATTACACCACAACGGTGGCCCGAACCAATATAAATCTTGTGTCCTTTGTGTTGCGAGTTCGTCGAGCTAGCCTTTGAGATCGTGGCGAGGTTGAGGGCGTGATCTGTGAGGGAGATCTTCGCGCGCACCCCAGAGTTCGAACCTTAAGGGTTTTGCCGGAGCCCGAGATCCGACAGGCACTCAGTTACGCCATTACACAGCAACACCAAGCTTCACATGCAGCATCAAAACCTTTGGAAAGTAGCATCATACACGGTAGATACACAGATGAATCTCATCCGGGAAACTGCAGAAGCGGAAGGCAAATATTGAGCCTTCAGTGATGTTGAATGTCCTTGCAACTTTAGGCCAGTGGCTATGGATAATTGCTCGCCCAACCTTTGTCCTCTTCAGCAAGACTTCAATATTGTATCGTGGGTGTTGAATGAATACCTTCCTCGCCTCTTGACCATGCAGGTGGTTTAAGAGGTAATCATCGGTGAACTGCTTTGAAAAGTACTGAAAACAAAGCTATGCATAAATCGATGTTGTAAGTTTTGAAATGACGCAAGGGGTAAAAACAAGGTAAAAGAGTTGGTACCATCCTATAGTTGACCGATGTCTTCTTCATTGTGCAAACAAAGATCTTGTTGTTATTCGTTGCAAGTTTCTTCATCCTAACAATCTTTTCGAGTTTCTTGACTTGGTGATATTCATGGACATCTCATTTCCCCATATGCAAAATGGGTTGAGCAGTGGGTCTAAGCCTCGGACGGCAGGACCTACATGTGCAAGAACAAATTGTAAGAAACCTAAATATTAGAATGATTCACTGCAATCGCACAATAATGTGCTATTAGCCAAAGGACCTCGCTTGAACAAACCTCGATGGTAAACCGCAGTGTCTCCTATTGTTTCCACGCAACACACATAAGGAAGATCTTGATCGAGTTAAGCGAGAGTTGCCATACTATCGAGAGAATATGTATTGAGTACAGCCAAATTGATTGGTGTCACATGCATAACAATACAAAATTGTACGCACAACAAATGAAAATCAAATCGCAGAATCGAACCAAAGCAGTTAAATGGACAATGAGACCAAATGAACCAAAATAGTTAAGCGAGCATGACATTGCGAGAATAGAAACATGTACTAGAAGATAAGATAGTTAACAAAACAAAGAATGCTTGAGAACAAGTACTACAAAATGTAGCAATTGTTGGACCAAAGTGTTAATCGAACATTACATTTCAGAGGACCAAGCTGTTAATCGAACATCGATTGCATATTAACATTACAGAGGACAAATCACTAGAAGGCTTGGTGGTGGCCTCGAGAAAACATCCTGAATCAGTATTTTAAAGTAGACAACCGCGCGGCGGTGTCGACGGTGGCCTCAAAGACGAGGTGCTCCTCCAAGATCTGGCGGTCGAGACACATGTAAACCATAGCGACCTCGTTCGCTCGTGCGGCCGCATGCTACTCAGCTCCACGTTATACTGCGTGTAAAATGGTTGTGGGCGGCGCTTAATTGGATGAGGGAGGCAGTGATTTCGGTGGAAGGTGTCGCTCCGTCAGTCGGGGCATGTGGGACGGGAAAGGAGGAGGATCCTGTGGGTGGGGTGTGGATTACCGACCATATCGACGAGGTGCAGAAGAAGAAGAAGGGTAGCCGGAGGAGGCAGCGCAGCAAGAAGAAGGGTAGCCGTGAGGAGGCGGCGCTATAAGAAGAAGGGTCGCCATGAGGAGGCCGAGCTGCCAAGAAGCAACAGATGAAGGTTTTAACTTGGATAGCAAGGAGGAACAGTGGAAATGTGGCTTTTGGTAGGAGGGAGGGGGCGGGGAGATAGATATTTTCGCGGTGGCAAAAAAATTTCGCTCGGTGCCGCGAGAAACTGGCGCGCAAGTGTGGTTCAAGCAGGGGCGGTGGACTGTAGATGACGAAGCTTCCTGCGTAAGCGAGACAAGACGGTGCGCCAAGATATTTTATATCGCATCCCACACAATTCTTTCTAGTAAACTGTTTGTGGTATACCTGATTTTTTCATTATGTTTTGAAAGACAAAATGGTGTTACAGAGGGAAAGGATGGTGTTTGAATTGCTAGAACATTTACGACAAAGTGAACATGCAACTAGTACATGAGTGTCGTGTTTAAATTTGGAATTATTCCGGTTCGTTTGGCATTTTATGCATTAATTGAGTTTCGGGCATTTAATGTGCATAATTCAAATTTGAACTACAAGCACTGCTCCAATGCACCAAATTTTGCTGAAAAATCACATGTGTGTCTTTGGGTGAATTTATAGGTCCCATGCAAGAAATGGGAATAAGATTCAAACATCTGGGTGTCGTGGCTCAGCTGGAATGATTGAGAAACTTGTTTTTTAATTCATGTAAATCCAAAACACGGTGAAAATCATGAAACTTGGCATGGTGTCATGACATGGCACCAACATCTTTGATACATTTTTGGCGAATTGGGACAAGCTTTGGTGTAAGCTTCTTACAAACCGGAGCTTCCCTCAAGAAGGCTCCTGGTTCCGAGAGGGAACGTGTCACCTCCCTGTGCGAAACGACATACGTACACTGCCTTCTCCCGCCTTAATTTTTTTACACAGGCAGATTAGACCAAATAGAAGTATCGTGCTAAATTTTGGAAATATTCTATGTTTGTTTGGCCTTTTTATACATTAATTTAGTTTATGGGCATTTAATGTGTATAATTCAAATTTGAACCACAAGGACGTGCTCCAGTGCACGATAGTTGTTTGAAAAATCACATTTGTGTCCTTGGGTGAATTTCTAGGTCCCATGCAAGAGATGGGAGTGAAATTCAAATATCTGGGCGTCGTGGCTCGGCCGGAAAGATTGAGAAACTTGGTTTTTAATTCATGTAATTCCAAAACACGCCTGAAAATCATGAAACTTAGCATGGTCTCATGACATGGCATGAACATGCTGCGGTATTTTTTTTGGCCGAATTGGGACAAGCTTTGGTTTAAGCTTCTTGCAAGCTGTAGCTTCCCTCAAGAAGGCTCGTGGTTCTGAGAGGGAACATGTCACCTCCGTGTCTTGAAATGACATACGACACCGCCTTCTCCCGCATTTAATTTTTTTACACAGATTAGACCAAATATAAGTAGCGTGCTAAATTTTGGAATTATTTCGGGCTCGTTTCGCCTTTTTTATACATTAATTGAGTTTCTAGGCATTTAATGTGCATAATTCAAATTTGAACTACAAGCACATGCTCTGGTGCACCAAAGTTGTTTGAAAAATCACATGTGTGTCCTTGGGTGAATTTCTAGGTTCCATGCAAGAGATGGGAGTGAAATTCAAACATCTGGGCGTCGTGGCTCGGCCGGAAAGATTGAGAAACTTGGTTTTTTAATTCCTATAATTCCAAAACACGCTTGAAAATCATGAAACTTGCCATGGTGTCATGACATGGCACCAACATGCTGCGGTAATATTTTTGGCCGAATTGGGACAAGCTTTGGTGTAAGCTTCTTGTAAACCGGAGCTTCCCTCAAGAAGGCTCGTGGTTCCGAGAGGGAACATGTCACCTCCGTGTGCGAAACGACATACGTACATGGCCTTCTCTCGCCTTATTATTTTACACAGCCAGATTAGAGCAAATAGAAGTACCGTGCTAAATTTTGGAATTATTCCGGGCTCGTTTCGCCTTTTTTATACATTAATTGAGTTTCTGGGCATTTAATGTGCATAATTCAAATTTGAACTACAAGCACATGTTCCAGTGCACCAAAGTTGTTTGAAAAATTACATGTGTGTCCTTGGGTGAATTTCTAGGTCCCATGCAAGAGATGGGAGTGAAATTCAAACATCTGGGCGTCGTGGCTCGGCCGAAAAGATTGAGAAACTTGGTTTTTTAATTCCTGTAGTTCCAAAACACGACTGAAAATCATGAAACTTGGCATGGTGTCATGACATGGCACCAACATGCTGCGGGAATATTGCCGAATTGGGATAAGCTTTGGTGTAAGCTTCTTGCAAACCGGAGCTTCCCTCAAGAAGGCTCGTGGTTCCGAGAGGGAACGTGTCACCTCCGTGTGCGAAACGACATACGTACATGGCCTTCTCTCGCCTTATTTTTTTACACAGCCATATTAGACCAAATAGAAGTACCGTGCTAAAATTTGGAATTATTCTGGGCTCGTTTCGCCTTTTTTTATACATTAATTGAGTTTCCGGGCATTTAATATGCATAATTCAAATTTGAACTACAAGCACATGCTCCAGTGCACCAAAGTTGTTTGAAAAATCACATGTGTGTCGTTGGGTGAATTTCTAGGTCCCATGCAAGAGATGGGAGTGGGATTCAAACATCTGGGCGTCGTGGCTCGGCCAGAAATATTGAGAAACTTGGTTTTCTAATTCCTGCAATTCCAAAACGCGCGTGAAAATCATGAAACTTGGCATGATGTTATGACATGGCACCAACATGATGCGGTAATATTTTTGGCCGAATTGGAACAAGCTTTGGTGTAAGCTTCTTGCAAACCAGAGCTTGCTACCTCTTGAGCTTGCGTTGGTTTTTCCCTTGAAGAGGGAAGGGTGATGCAACAAAGTAGCATAAGTATTTCCCTCAGTTTTTGAGAACCAAGGTATCAATCCAGTAGGAGACTACACGCAAGTTGCCTCGTACCCACACAAACAAATAAGAACCTTGCAACCAACGTGATAAAGGGGTTGTCAATCCCTTCACGACCACTTGCAAAAGTGAGATCTGATAGAGATGATAAGATAAATATTTTTGGTATTTTTGTGATAAAGATTGAAAGTAAATATTGCAAAATAAACGGTGACAGAAATAGCACGTTGGCGGGAGATTAATATGATGGAAAATAGACCCATGGGCCATAAGTTTCACTAGTGGCTTCTCTCAAGATAGCATAAGTATTACGGTGGGTGAACAAATTACCGTCGAGCAATTGATAGAATAGTGCATAGTTATGAGAATATCTAGGCATGATCATGTATATAGGCATTGATCGATTGTAGATACAGTGGGGTTTTTACGCCCAAACTGCGGATGTCGTGTTCTCCATAGGGACTAGGCGACGACGACGGTGCAAGTCTAAAGCTAGATTAGATTTTACTTGCTTTCTTTTTGGTATTTTCGTAATTCTTGAGAAATTAAAATGCTAACACAAAAGGGATACAACAGGCAGAGGGCGTAGGAGAAGAAGAAGAGCAGCAACGAGCAATGGATGTGAGCAGTAGGCAGAGGGCGTAGGAGAAGAAGAAGAGCAGCAACGTCGGGGATTGGAGAAGGTTAGGACCAGCAACAAGATTGGGGAACAAGGTTGGAGAGCAGTGGCAGTAGGGAGATGGATGTAGGCGCGGCGGCGTTCGGTGGTGTGGTGGTGGAGCTGGTGGCGCTGATGGATGGATGGGTCGCGGAGTGGTGGATGGAGATGGGTGATGAGGCGGGAGGCACACCACCACGCCGGCCTGGCCGTGGCGGCGGCGGAGGTGGAGAAGGAGGGTGAGGGAAGAGAGAGATGCAGCCCGAGGGGAATTGAGGCTGCGCTAGGATTTTGATCCTCCTCCTGCATTCGCCACTACGATTTGGCCTCGCTACTTCTCTTCTTTCTTCTCAAGTTGGTCCCGCCATCTATAGCTTGGCCCCTTGATTACTTCAATTCTTCTCGCTCAAGTCCCTTTCTTCACTTCTTTCCTGCCCTTCTCTCTTCTCAATAACCAATTTGTCCGAATCTTGAAGTTTATAGTGCCTTTGCGCACTTTTCTGCAAAATAATCAAGTGACGAGTAAATGATCTTTTTATATGATTTTCATTCAAATATATCATAGTTCACAGCAAGAATGGATCGTCGGATCACAATAAATGGTGTGTTTGTGTGCCAAAATTATATATATGAAATGTGCTTATCAGGCATCACGTCCGCGACAAGTAGACCGAAACGATTCTGCATCTACTACTATTACTCCACACATCGACCGCTATCCAGCATGCATCTAGAGTATTAAGTTCATAAGAACAGAGTAACACATTAGGTAAGATGACATGATGTAGAGGGATAAACTCAAGCAATATGATATAAACCCCATCTTTTTATCCTCGATGGCAACAATACAATACGTGTCGTTTCCCCTTACATCCTTTGGGATCGAGCACGCATGATTGAACCCAAAGCTAAGCACTTCTCCCATTGCAAGAAAGATCAATCTAGTATGCCAAACCAAACTGATAATTCGAAGAGACTTGCAAAGATAACAAATCATACATAAAAGAATTCAGAGGACATTCAAATATTGTTCATAGATAATCTTGATCATAAACCCACAATTCATATGATCTCGACAAACACACCACAAAAAGAGTTACATCGAATAGATCTCTAAGAAGATCGAGGAGAACTTTGTATTGAGATCCAAAGAGAGAGAAGAAGCCATCTAGCTAATAACCATGGACCCGAAGGTCGGAGGTAAACTACTCATACATCATCGGAGAGGCTATGGTGTTGATGTAGAAGCCCTCCGTGATCGATTCCCCCTCCGATGGAGCGCCGAAAAAGGCCCCAAGATGGGATCTCACGCGCACAGAAGGTTGCGCGGTGGAAATAGGGTTTCGTGGTGCTCCTGGATGTTTTCGGGGTATATGGGTATATATAGGAGGAAGAAGTAGGTCGGTGGAGCTGCGAGGGGTCCATGAGGGTGGGGGGCACGCCAGAGGGGGGGGGGGCACGCCTCCCTGCCTCGTGGCCTCCTCGCTTCTTTCTTGATGTCCACTCCAAGTCCCCTGGATCACGTTTGTTCCAAAAATCACTCTCCCGAAGGTTTCATTCCATTTGGACTCCGCTTGATATTCCTTTTCTGCGATACACTGAAATAGGCGCAAAAACCAGCAATTTGCACCGGGCCTTGGTTTAGTAGATTAGTCCAAAAATAATATAAAAGTGTATAATAAAGCCCATTAAACATCCAAATAGATAATATAATAGCATGGAACAATAAAAAAATGTAGATACGTTGGAGACGTATCAAGCATCCCCATGCTTAATTCCCGCTCGTCCTCGAGTAGGTAAATGATAAAAACAAAATTTTTGATGTGGAATGCTACCTAGCATATTCTTCAATGTAATTTTCTTTATTGTGGCATGAATGTTTAGATCCGAAAGATTCAAGATAAAAGTTTAATATTGACATAAAAATAGTAACACTTCAAGCATACTAACTAAGCAATTATGTCTTCTCAAAATAACATGGCCAAAGAAAGTTTATCCCTACAAAATCATATAGTTTGGTCATGCTCCATTTTCATCAAGAATGCTATCATCATGCACAATCCCAATGACAAGCCAAGCAATTGTTTCATACTTTCATAATCTCAAACTTTTTTCAACTTTCACGCAATACATGAACGTGAGCCATGGATATAGCACTATGGGTGGAATAGAGTATGATGATGTGGGTTGTGTGGCGAAGACAAAAAAGGAGAAAGTCTCACATTGATGCGCCTAATCAACGGGCTAGGGAGATGCCATCAATTGATGTCAATGCAAGGAGTAGGGATTGCCATGCAACGGATGCACTAGAGCTATAAATGTATGAAAGCTCAACAAAAGAAACTAAGTGGGTGTGCATCCAACTTGCTTGCTCACGAAGACCTAGGGCATTTGAGGAAGCCCATTGTTGGAATATACAAGCCAGGTTCTATAATAAAAAATTCCCACTAGTATATGAAAGTGACAAAACAAGAGACTCTCTATCATAAAGATCATGGTGCTACTTTGAAGCACAAGTGTGGAAAAAGGATAGTAGCATTGTCCCTTTTTATTTTTTTATTTCTTTTTTTGGGCCTTCCCTTTTTTTATTTGCCCTCCCTCTCTCTTTTTTGGGACAATGCTCTATTAATTATGATCATCACACTTCTATTTATTTACAACTCAATGATTACAACTCGATGCTAGAAAAAAAATATGACTATATGAATGCCTCCGGCGGTGTACCGGGATGGGCAATGAATCAAGAGTGACATGTATGAAATAATATGCATGGTGGCTTTGCCACAAATACGATGTCAACTACATGATCATGCAAGGCAATATGACAATGATGAAGCACGTCATGATAAACGGAATGGTGGAAAGTTGCATGGCAATATATCTCGGAATGGCTATGAAAATGCCATAATAGGTAGGTATGGTGGCTGTTTTGAGGAAGATATAAGGAGGTTTATGTGTGATAGAGCGTAAACTTACACGGGGTTTGGATGTACCGGCGAAGTTTGCACCAACTCTCAAGGTGAGAAAGGGCAATGCACGGTACCGAAGAGGCTAGCAATGATGGAAGGATGAGAGTGCTTATAATCCATGGACTCAACATTAGTCATAAAGAACTCACATACTTATTTTAAAAATCTACAAGTCATCAAAAACCAAGCACTACGCGCATGCTCCTAGGGGGATAGATTGGTAGGAAAAGACCATCGCTCATCCCCGACCGCCACTCATAAGGATGACAATCAAAGAACACCTCATATTTCAAATTTGTTACACAACGTTTACCATGCGTGCATGCTACGGGATTTGCAAACTTCAACACAAGTATTTCTCAAATTCACAACTATCAACTAGCACAACTTTAATATCACTATCTCCATATCTCAAAACAATCATCAAGTATCAAACTTCTCATAGTATTCAATGCACTTATATGAAAGTTTTTATTATATCCATCTTGGATGCCTATCATATTAGGACTAATTTTATAGCCAAATCAAATTACCATGCTGTTCTAAAGGACTCTCAAAATAATATAAGTGAAGCATGAGAGATCAATAATTTCTATAAAATAGAACTACCACCGTGCTCTAAAAGATATAAGTGAAGCACTAGCGCAAAATTATTTAGCTCAAAAGATATAAGTGAAGCACAAAGAGTATTCTAATAAATTCCGAATCATGTATGTCTCTCCCAAAAGGTGTGTACAGAAAGGATGACTGTGTTAAACTAAAAAGCAAAGACTCAAATCATACAAGACGCTCCAAGCAAAACACATATCATGTGGTGAATAAAAATATAGCATCAAGCAAAGTTACTGATGGACGAAGACGAAAGAGGGAATGCCTTCCGGGGCATCCCCAAGCTTAGGCTTTTGGTTGTCCTTGGATTTTACCTTGGGGTGCCTTGGGCATACCCAAGCTTAGGCCCTTGCTACTCCTTGTTCCATAATCCATCAAATCTTTACCCAAAAACTTGAAAACTTCACAACACAAAACTCAACAGAAAATCTCATGAGCTCCGTTAGCGAAAGAAAACAAACAACCACTTTAAGGTACTGTAATAAACTCATTATTTATTTATATTGGTGTTAAACGTACTGTATTCCAACTTCTCTATGGTTCATAACCTCCGATACTAGCCATAGATTAATCAAAATAAGCAAACAACACACGAAAAACAGAATCTGTCAAAAACAGAACAGTCTGTAGTAATCTGTATCTAACGCAAACTTCTGTAACTCAGAAAAATCTACCAAAATAGTAGGACCTAGATAATTTTTTTATTGATCTACTGCAATTGGAATCGGTATTTTATCACGTTCTGGTGATTTTTAACAATTGTTTCCGTGAGCAGAAAGTTTTTGACTTTTTCAGCAAGATCAAATAACTATCATCCAAGAAGATCCTATAGGTTTTACTTGGCACAAACACTAATTAAAACATAAAACCACATCTAACCAGAGGCTAGATAAAATATTTATTACTAAACAGAACCAAAAAGTAAGAAACATAAATAAAATTGGGTTGCCTCCCAACAAGCGCTATCGTTTAACGCCCCTAGCTAGGCATAAGGGCAAGAATAGATATATGTATTATCATCTTTGGTATGCAATCCATAAGTGGCTCTCATAATAGATTCATAAGGTAATTTAGTTTTCTTCTAGGAAAGTGTTCAATGCCTTTCCTTAACGGAAATTGGAATATAATATTCCCTTCTTTCATATCAATAATTGCACCAATCGTTCTAAGGAAAGGTCTACCAAAAATAATAGGACATGAAGGATTGCAATCTATGTCAAGAACAATGAAATCTACGGGCACATAATTCCTATTGGCAACAATAAGAACATCATTAATTCTTCGCATAGGTTTCTTACTGGTGGAATCCGCAAGATGCAAGTTTAAAGAACAATCATCAAATTCACGGAAACCTAACACATCACACAAAGTTTTTGGAATCGTGGAAACACTAGCACCCAAATCACACAAAGCATAGCATTCATGATCTTCAATCTTAATTTTAATAGTAGGTTCCCACTCATCATAAAGTTTTCTAGGGTAGAAACTTCCAATTCAAGTTTTTCTTCATAGATTAAAGCATCAACGATATGTTTGGTAAAAGCTTTATTTTGGCCATAAGCATAAGGAGAATTTAACACGGATTGCAACAAGGAAATACAATCTATTAAAGAACAATTATCATAATTAAATTCCTTGAAATCCAAAATAGTGGGTTCACTGCTATGTAAAGTTTTGACCTCTTCAATCCCACTTCTACCAATTTTTGCATCAAGATCTAAAAACTCCGAATCATTGGGATGCCTTTTAACTGAAGTTGACTCATCTACAGTCCCATCATTATCAAGATTCATATTGCAAAACAAAGATTTAATAGGAGACGCATCAATAACTTTTAGATCTTCATCCTTATTTCTTTCTAGATCTTCCGGTTTGGCGGCCATCTTATTAACTAAGGTGGCCTGCTTATCCGAAATTTGGGCTATTAACTTTTCAAGATGAACAAACCGAGATTTCAAACCATAGAATTCCTTAGACATATCATCAAGCTCTTTATTCATGTATTCCATAAAGCTTTTTTTGTTCTTTAAGCTTGTTTCTAAAGAAATTATTATGTTCAAATTGCAGAGTCATAAAACTTCTAACATTGTTTTCAATTTCTTCCTACCTTCTAAGGTAAGGATCAACGTTTTTAGGCAAGGCCATCAGGGCCAACAGGAACACAAGAAGCAAGAAAAAGAGGCGAACGGAAAAAGAGGGCGAATAAAAGTGGGGGAGAGGAAAACGAGAGGCAAATGGCGAATAATGTAATACAAGGGATAAGAGTTTGTGATGGGTACTTGGTATGTCTTGACTTGTGCGTAGATCTCCCTGGCAACGGCGCCAGAAATCCTTCTTGCTACCTCTTGAGCTTGCGTTGGTTTTTCCCTTGAAGAGGAAAGGGTGATGCAGCAAAGTAGCGTAAGTATTTCCCTCAGTTTTTGAGAACCAAGGTATCAATCCAGTAGGAGACTACACGCAAGTCGCCCCGTACCTACACAAACAAATAAGAACCTTGCAACCAATGCGATAAAGGGGTTGTCAATCCCTTCATGGCCACTTGCAAAAGTGAGATCTAATAGAGATGATAAGATAAATATCTTTGGTATTTTTATGATAAAGATTGAAAGTAAAGATTGCAAAATAAACGGCGATAGAAATAGCACGTTGGCGGGAGATTAATATGATGGAAAATAGACCCGGGGGCCATAAGTTTCACTAGTGGCTTCTCTCAAGATAGCATAAGTATTACGGTGGGTGAACAAATTACTGTCGAGCAATTGATAGAATAGTGCATAGTTATGAGAATATCTAGGCATGATCATGTATATAGGCATCACGTCTGTGACAAGTAGACCGGCTCCTGCCTGCATCTACTACTATTACTCCATACATTGACCGCTATCCAGCATGCATCTAGAGTATTAAGTTCATAAGAACAGAGTAACGCATTAGGCAAGATGACATGATGTAGAGGGATAAACTCAAGCAATGTGATATAACCCCATCTTTTTATCCTCGATGGCAACAATACAATACGTGTCGTTTCCCCTTCTGTCACTGGGATCGAGCACCGCATGATTGAATCCAAAGCTAAGCACTTCTCCCATTGCAAGAAAGATCAATCTAGTAGGCCCAACCAAACTAATAATTCGAAGAGACTTGCAAAGATAAAAAATCATACATAAAAGAATTCAGAGGAGATTCAAATATTGTTCATAGATAATCGTGATCATAAACCCAAAATTCATCAGATCTTGACAAACACACCGCAAAAAGAGTTACATCGAATAGATCTCCAAGAAGATCGAGGAGAACTTTGTATTGAGATCCAAAGAGAGAGAAGAAGCCATCTAGCTAATAACTATGGACCCGAAGGTCTGAGGTAAACTACTCACACATCATCGGAGAGGCTATGGTGTTGATGTAGAAGCCCTCCGTCATCGATTCCCCCTCCGGCAGAGCGCCGGAAAAGGCCCCAAGATGGGATCTCACGGGTATAGAAGGTTGCGGCGGTGGAAATAGGGTTTCATGGTGCTCCTGGATGTTTTTGGGGTATATGGGTAAATATAGGAGGAAGAAGTAGGTCGGTGGAGCTGCGAGGGGCCCACGAGGGTGGGGGTTGCGCCCAGGGGGGGCAGGTGCGCCTCCCTGCCTCGTGGCCTCCTCGCTCCTTTCTTGACGTTCACTCCAAGTCCCCTGGATCACGTTTGTTCCAAAAATCACTCTCCCGAATGTTTCATTCCGTTTGATACTCCTTTTGTGCGAAACATTGAAATAGGCAAAAAAAAACAGCAATTTGCACTGGGCCTTGGGTTAGTAGGTTAGTCCCAAAAATAATGTGAAAGTGTATAATAAAGCCCATTAAACATCCAAAACAGATAATATAATAGCATGCAACAATTAAAGATTGTAGATACGTTGGAGACGTATCAGAGCTTCCCTCAAGAAGGCTCGTGGTTCCGAGAGGGAACGTGTCACCTTCGTGTGCGAAACGACATACGTACACTGCCTTCTCCCGCTTTATTTTTTTACATAGCCAGATTAGACCAAATAGAAGTACCATGCTAAATTTAGGAATTATTCCGGGTTAGTTTGGCCTTTTTTATATATTAATTGAGTTTTTGGGCATTCAATGTGCATAATTCAAATTTGAACTACAAGCACATTCTCCAGTACACCAAAGTTGTTTGAAAAATCACATGTGTGTCCTTGGGTGAATTTCTAGGTCCCATGCAAGAGATGGGAGTGAAATTCAAACATTTGGGCATCGTGGCTCGGTCGGAAAGATTGAAAAACTTGGTCTTTTAATTCCTGTAATTCCAAAACACGCCTGAAAATCGTGAAACTTGACATGGTCTCATGACATGGCACCAACATGTTGTGGTAATTTTCTGTCCGATTCGCGAAGGCCCACATATTAACAATCAACAAAGTCTTTTTGGAACAAGTGTTGTCACGTTACAAATCGGAAACACAAGTATTATTGAAACCGTGGACGTTCGACTTACCAATTATGTGCGGCCACACGTCCCTTTTTTTATTGGCTAGGAGGTGCCGTGCGGGGTAGCTATTTGAGTACGGGAGGCGTGCGCTCAGACCTCAAGCATGCTCATCGGGAGGAGAGCCCTCGACCGCTACCGCCGCAAGCACCTCCCTCCCAACGTCTCCATTAATGGCGCCCGAGCACCTGTTCTACGGCGTGGCTATATGTCTCACTGGACTGAGATTTAAGAGAGAAAAATGAAAATCTGAAAAGAAAGTTTTGCACGGATCTTGATGTAGATCCACGGACCTATATAGCATTGACTGCGACTTATAGCAAGCATGATGAATATAAGGACGATGACAGTGGATAATAATTGTCTTACATATTTAGAAACATAATTAAAAAAAGCCACATGCGGCAACGCCTGAAATACACAAGGGCAAAAGAAGAAGAAAGACAACTATCTGGCTCGCTGATCTCTACTTTCTTGATGCGTTCTTTGCAGTCATGGAACTAGTCTCCGCGGCGAGCGGCGACGAGCTCTTTCTTGTCCTCAAGATGCTGCTTGAGAGCATCCACGGATTTCTCCACCAGCCTTCTGCGCTCGATGCGCAGCTTGTTATTCTCGTCCATAAGTTTCTCGACGATGACGCCGGTCCTCTTCAACAAGGTAGTGGTCTGCTCCTGCTGCTCCGCACTTTCGACGATCTTCGCGCTCAGCAGGCCGCGCTCGGCCCGGAGCTTCGCATTGCTCTCATTTAGTTGCCGTATGATGTCGGTAGACTGTTCAAACGAGGCTTGCAGGTCATCCTGCAACCTAGCCCACGTGGAGATCTGATCCATCTGCCTATGGACGAGGGCACGCATGCACCTGTAAGAGTCCTTGCCTGCCCGCGAGGCATTTTCCCAGGCCGCCGCGGCAAGGGAGGACATCTCTTCTGCATTCGCAGCGCGGCGGGACATCTCTTCTGCTTCCGTGACGCGGCTGGACCACTCTGCTGCGTCGACGACGCGATGGGTCCTCCGTGCTGCTTCGGCAGCGCGGCGGGACCTCTCTGCTACTACGGTCGTGCGGCGGGACATGTCGGCTGCTATCGCGGTGAGGCGGGACATCTCTCATGCTCCCGCTTCCTGGCTCGCCTCTCCCTGGTCGCAATCTCTCGACCCAGAACTCACGCTAGCCATGGCGGACGCAAGGGAACGATGATGAATGACTTGTTTGTTTTTGACTTTTTGTGGATGAGGAGTTGAGGAGGAATGTGCAGCCATCTTGGAGTAGTAGTATTTATAACCGCGTAGTAATACGCTCCTAAGTGGGAAACCGTTTAGGTTTTGATCGGTGTGAACAGGTTTGCAATTTGGAATGTGACGGGACGCATGCTCAAAATTTACTGACGGTTATAAGTGCGACACTATTCCCGGAAGGTGTAACATGGGCACATACGCCTTCTCGGCCGCGTACGTGGCGTTTTGCACCATAGGGTGCACTGCAATAGGCAATGTCAGCACACGTCTTTTAATTAGAATGGGTGTGCCCGTCTAGCGCACACACGTTGATCTATCTAACTGTTTCAGTTTGTTGTGGCTAACCGCAAATAGTTCATCCATGTGAAGTGTATGCCATCAATTGGAGACACTTTGATCTGGCTTACCCATTTCTGTTCTGTTGCCTAATCGCAAACAGTTAATCCTTCTGAAGCGTATTCCCTCAATCACACACACCTTGATCTGGCTGACCATTTCTTTTGTGTTGCCTAATCACAAACAGTTCATCTGAGTGAAACGATATCGATATCGCTTTTACACCTTCATCTCGCCCGTTTCTTTTGTGTTGCCTAATCACAAACAGCTCATCCAAGTGAACCGTATGCTCTATATCGCACACGCCTTCATCAAGCTGCCCGTTTCTTTTGTTCCGGCTCATCGCAAACAGTTCATTGGACTGAACCGTATGCCTTGGATCGCACACGCAACTAAAATCTGAACTATGTTTGATGCATCCTCCATCGCAAACGTTTTCACCTTTTTTGACAGTTTTCATACAGCACCGTTTGCGATTATGGCATTGCACATAGTTTCTCGAAGGGTCCTTGATCGTAGTGTCGCGTTAGCAGCATCCTGCAGTAGTGTACCGACTAAAATCACCTTGGAGTGCAATCCACTCGACCAAGATAGAGTCACTCGACCATACGAAGAATCACTCGGAGTACAGAAGATCTAAAGCCGCCCCAGGATGGCAACGGTCAGGCGTTCACTCCGTAGTCTTAAAGGTCATTTATAGTCCTTTATAGCTAGCGTTACCAGTAATGCCCTGTCTTAACGTACATTGAACCCTGTGTAACTGAGGGCTGGAGGGGTCCAGCGCACTCTATATAAGCCATCCCCTCCTCTGGCACAAGGGTTTGCACCCCGTGTAACTCTCACGCATAATCCAGTCGACTAAGCCTCCGGGCACCGAGACATAGGGCTATTACTTCCTCCGAGAAGGGCCTGAACTCGTAAACCTTGTGTGCACAACCTCGTCGTAGCTAGGGCCTTGCCTCCTCCTACGTACCCCCTATTCTTACTGTCAGACTTGCTCCCACGACAGTTGGCACTCGCCGTGGGGCAGGCGTCTTAGCGACTTCCGATGAGGTTGCAGTTTTTCCGATCTTAGCCAACATGGTTTCCGGCGGTGGTTTGGCTTTGGGCCGCGAGATCTGTCTCGGCGTGCTTGTTTTCATCGCCGACGACTCCGCCTGGCTCCAAGAGCCCCCCCTCGACATCGAGGCCCTTCCCATCCGCGGGGCGGTGCACTTCCGTGCGAGTGCCTGTGGCGTCCTCCTGTGGCAGCCGTCGACTCAATATCGGCCGGTTCCCGTGTCGTCCACTCTTCCAGCTGTACGCCGTCGCAAGCGATCTGGTCGATCATCGCTCCAGCGGTGGGTGAAGCATGCGGTGGCTCGCCAGTCGGTCACCCCTCAAGGCGCGTCAATTGAGCCCAACGAATATCTCTACGGACCATTCAACCCGTCGACTGGTTCCACGGACACTCTTTCCGAATGCCGAAGCAGCGACCCCGCGACGGAAGTCCTCATGGTCGACGCGCCTCGCAGTCCACCTGGGTTCCGTCGCAATGGTGGCACCGGCGGTGATGGCCCGTCGTACATCCATGATGAGTATGAACCTCAATCCCTCATTTCGGAACAGAGGGAAGAGTTGCATCGCCGCAACATGGAGGCGCTCCAGACCCCCATCGTGGGGGAGACCTTCGAGGCTCGGGCCTTGGAGGCTGCATGCCTAGCCACCTTGGCTGAGCGCACGCGTCTGGAGAACCTTCAACATTCACTCGACGAACGCGCCCGCCGACAGATCCCCGAATCTAGTCGACGTCATCGGGTCCGCATGAGCCTCAGGTATATCGCACCCCAGTCTAGAATCTTGCAGCCGCAACCCGTATAGCAGAGTTGATTCAGCCATCCCGTTCAGAGGCTGGTAGAGGTTTGCTGCAGATCCGAGTGCTGCTCCGGGCGGCGGGGGAACAAAACTCAGCCGTTTCCTAGTCGCACAACAAGATCCACAACAGATGTGTGGTTGCGGACACAGTCCAGTAGGCTCATAGTCCAAGATCGCCTCCGCGGCGTGAGGATCGTGTACACCGCCAGGATCAGTACCTGGATCGGGGCCATGGACAATATGATCATCGATACGGCCGTGATGACCACCGTTGAGTGCCTACACCCCCTCCGAGGGGCGGATCGTACTTTCCCCGGCGGTATGATGACAGGTGCCTGTATGGTGACGAGCGAAGAGCTCCAGTCGACCCAAGGGAGCCTGGGTTTGATGCAAGATCACTTCTTGTACAAGGTTTGGTTGACAGAGGCCGGGCACACAGAGACGGACAAGACAGAAACCGTCCGACTGGAGGCAGAGTACATGTTTCTGGACCTGAATGTTTTAGCAGAGCCATCCGAGCTGCTGAGATCCCTGCCAACTTCAGGTTCACGACGGGCGTGAGTAAGTTCACCAGTGAGTCGAAGCCTGACACTTGGCCGGAAGATTACCGAGTGGCAGTGCAGATTGGTGGAGGCAACGATGATGTAGCCATGAAGCACCTCCCCCTGATGCTCGAGGGTTCAGCATGAGCTTGGTTGAATTAGTTGGCCCCTGGAAGTATTTTCAGTTTGGAAGAATTGGCCCGAGTGTTCATCAAAACATTCGAAGGCACCTGCAAGCGACTTTGTTGGGTGGTGAATGCAAAGACCGCTGCTCGAAGCGAACGAGACTTTGAGAGACTTCATCCAGAGATGGTCTACTCTTAATCATACTGTGGAAAATGTGTCAGAGCATCAGGCAGTTTGCGCCCTCAAAGAGGGCAATCGATACAAAGAGGTCAACCTAAAATTCGGTCGGTCAGGAGACATGTCTCTGGCCCGAATGATGGAAATAGACACTCGGTACGCTAACGGCGAAGAGGAGGACTGACTCTGCAATGGCAAGAACAAACCAGTCGCCTAAGACATCGGAGGAGGAAATTCTAGTTGGAAGCAGAAACGCAAGGCTGAAGCTGCAGGTCCTGCTGAAGCCACAGTTTTGAATCAAGGGAAGTTCAAGGGAAAACCTAAGGGGCCTTGGATCCCAAAGAAAGTGAAAGATCAAGCGGGAAACGATGTTGTTGATTTGCCATGTCACATACACACCAAAAAAGATGAAGAGGGTAAGTTGATTCAGCCGAAGCATACCACTCGACAGTGTCGACTCCTGATTCAGAGCTTTCGAGAGGGTCAGCCCAATGAAAAGAAGAAGGAATCTGATAAGGAAGAGGATAAAGAGGAATATGATGGGCACCCCAATGTCAACGCCACTTTAGTGATTTTTGCTGACATCGAGAGCAAAAGTCGACTGAAAGTAATCAATAGAGAAGTGAACATGGTTGCTTCGGCAACTACGACATATTTGAAGTGGTCAAAAACCCCAATTACATTCGACCAGTCCAATCACCCAGCGCGCGTTGCTACCCCCGGGTGGCAAACGTTGGTGGTCGGCCCAGTCATTGGGGGCACCCGACTGACCAAGGTTCTGATGGATGGTGGCAGTGGTTTGAACATTTTGTATGCTGAGACCCTCCGAGGGATGGGCATCCCGGTGTCCAAACTCAGCGAGAGCAACATGCGGTTCGGAGTCATCCCAGGAAAGAAAGCTGATTCACTCAGTCAGATCACTCTTGATGTGGTTTTCGGTGATTCAAAGAATTACCGCAAGGAAAATTTGACGTTTGAGGTGGTGGATTTTCACAGTGCTTACCATGCTATTCTGGGCAGGCCTGCATATGCTCGTTTCATGGCTCGACCATGTTACATATACCTCAAGTTGAAGATGCCTAGCCCCAGAGGCGTGATCATGGTCATAGACAATCGGCAAAGGGAAGAAGAGTGCCTCCAGAAGGGCTCAAAGATTGCTGATGAACAGATGGCAGCAGTAGAGATGGAAGAATACAACAAGAATGCAGATCCGAGTGATTTGTTGCGAGCCAAGAAGCCCGCCTCTGAGTCCGCATTTCAGTCGGCCGGTGAAACAAAGCCTGTTCATATTCACCCGACTGATCCCAATGCTGCTCCGACCCACATCTCAACAACACTCGATAGCAAATAGGAAGAAGCGCTCATCCAGTTCCTCCGTGAGAACTGGGACATCTTCGCACGGAAACCATTTGACATGTCGGGTGTACCCAGGGGACTGGCTGAGCACCGTTTGCGCGTCGACCCAAAATCAAAACCTGTCAAGGAACATCTCCGTCGGTCCGCCGTGGAGAAGAGGAAGGCCATTGGCGAAGAGGTAGCTCGGCTTCTGGCAGCTGAGTTCATCCGCGAGATATACCACTCCGAGTGGCTCGCCAATGTTGTCATGGTCCCCAATAAAGACGATTCACTTCGTATGTGTATCGATTTCAAGCACATCAATTGGGCCTGCCCAAAAGATCAATTCCCTCTCCCCCGCATTGACCAGATCGTTGACTCAACTGCGGGATGTGAGCGTTTGTCCTTTTTGGATGCGTATTCCGGGTACCATCAGATCCGACTATATGGACCCGATGAAATAAAAACAGCCTTCATCACCCCATTCCGGTGTTTTTGATATGTTACCATGCCCTTTGGACTTAAGAATGTTGGCACCACATTCATGCACATGATTCAGAAGTGCCTGCTCACTCAAATCAGTCAGAACGGGAAGCGTACATGGATGATATCGTGGTCAAGTCACGCAAAAGTTCCGACCTACTGACTGACCTTGCCGAAACATTTGCCAACTTAAGAAGATATGATATCAAGCTCAATCCGTCAAAATGCACATTCGGAGTCCCGGGCGGAAAATTACTCGGTTTTCTCATTTTCGAACGAGGAATCGACGCAAACCCAGAAAAGATTAGAGCAATCCTCCGAATGAAACACCCTGTGCGTGTGCATGATGTTTAGAAGATTACTGGTTGTTTGGCTGCACTGAGTCAATTCATCTCTCGTCTCGGTGAAAAGGCATTGCCTCTTTACCGACTGATGAAGAAGTCTGACAAGTTTGAGTGGACTCCTGAAGCCGAAGCAGCGTTTGTAGAACTCAAAGCCCTGCTTTCCACCCAGCCGGTGCTTGCTGCTCCAGTCAGCAAAGAGCCTCTACTATTGTATATCGCAGCTACTGGACAAGTTGTCAGCACAGTGCTCACAGTCGAACGGGAGGAAGAAGGCAAAGAGTATAAAGTTTAGCGCCCGGTGTACTATATCTCCGAAGTCTTGACTCTGTCCAAGAAAAGGTATCCACATTACCAGAAGCTTGTCTACGGGATTTATCTGACCACGAAGAAAGTTGCACATTACTTTGCAGACCACTCAATTTCAGTCGTCAACGATGCTCCGTTATCATAAATCTTGAACAATTGAGATGCAACCGGTTGAGTGGCCAAGTGGGCGATTGAACTCCTCCCTTTGGATATCAAGTTCGAGGCAAAAAAGGCGATTAAGTCTCAGGCAATAGCAGATTTCCTGGCCGAGTGGATCAAACAGCAATAACCGACTCACATTCACTCGGAAGATTGGACTCGGTGCTTGCTGCTCCAGTCAGCAAAGAGCCTCTACTATTGTATATCGCAGCTACTGGACAAGTTGTCAGCACAGTGCTCACAGTCGAACGGGAGGAAGAAGGCAAAGAGTATAAAGTTTAGCGCCCGGTGTACTATATCTCCGAAGTCTTGACTCTGTCCAAGAAAAGGTATCCACATTACCAGAAGCTTGTCTACGGATTTATCTGACCACGAAGAAAGTTGCACATTACTTTGCGACCACTCAATTTCGACCGCCAACGATGCTCGTTATCATAAATCTTGAACAATTGAGATGCAACCGGTTGAGTGGCCAAGTGGGCGATTGAACTCCTCCCTTTGGATATCAAGTTCGAGGCAAAAAAGGCGATTAAGTCTCAGGCAATAGCAGATTTCCTGGCCGAGTGGATCAAACAGCAATAACCGACTCACATTCACTCGGAACATTGGACTATGTTCTTTGATGGGTCAAAGATGTTGAATGGTTCTAGTGTTGGGGTGGTCCTGGTATCCCCAAGAGGTGACAAGCTCAGTTATGACCTCCAGATTCACATCGATTCTTCAAACAATGAAGTTGAGTATGAGGCACTTCTGTATGTTGCGTATGGCCATCTCACTCGACGTCCGGCGCCTGATGGTCTACGGCGACTCAGACTTGGTGGTCAATCAAGTGATGAAGGAGTGGGATATCAGGAGCCCAGCTATGACTGGTTACTGCAATGCAGTGAGAAAACTAGAGAAGAAGTTTGAGGGGTTAGAGCTCCACCACATACCCCGAATCAAGAATCAAGCTGCCGATGATCTGGCGAAGATAGGTTCCACTCGGAAACCTATTCCCAGTAATGTGTTCTTGGAGCATCTCCACACCCCGTCAGTTCAAGAAGATCTTTTACAGAGGAGCCCCGACAACCGATAAGCTCAACTAATCCGACTGAGATTGAAGTCCTAGCTGTAGTCGACTTGATCATGGAGGTCCTAGTGATCACTCCGACTGGAAGGTGTCATATATTGCATATCTGCTCAGGTTGGAGCTTCTAGAGGATAAAGATGAGGCCCTCCAGATCGTCCGTAGATCCAAAGACTTCACAGTGATAGGTGGGCAACTTTACATAGAAAGTGTTACCGGAGCAGCGCAGCGTTGTATCTTTCCAGAAGAAGGTCGACTGATCCTAAATGAGATTCACTTGGGGACCTGTGGTCACCACGCGTCCTCACGGACCATCGTGGCCAAAGCATACTGAGCGGGATTTTACTAGCCGTGTGCTAAAGATATAGTCGACAAGTGCGAAGGCTGTCAGGTTTACTCGAACATGTCTCACAAGCCTGCATCTGCCTTGAAGACTATCCCACTCGTCTGGCCATTTGCAGTTTGGGGGCTAGACATGGTTGGACCTTTCAAGACGGGCAGAAGCGGCTTCACTCATTTACTCGTAGCAGTCGACAAATTCACCAAATGGATTGAGGCCAAGCATATCAAGAATCTTGACTCAAGCACTGCCATTAGTTTCATCAGAGAGCTGATATTCAGATATGGAGTCCCTCACAGCTTTATCATAGATAACAGCTCCAACTTTGATTCTGATGAGTTCATAGCATTTTGCGCGTCCCAAGGCACTCGGGTCGATTACGCATCCGTTGTGCACCCGCAGTCGAATGGACAGGCGGAAAGAGCAAATGGCTTGATCCTTCAAGGGCTAAAACCCCGACTGATGCGCGATCTCAAGCATGCTGTTGGAGCTTGGGTGACTAAGTTTCCATTTGTCCTATGGGGACTGAGAACAACTCCTAGCCAGTCGACTGATTGAACCCCTTCCTTCATGGTGTATGGTGATGAAGCTGTGCTTCTGAGTGATTTGCTGCACAATGCCCCCCGAGTGGAACTCTTCTCAGAAGCTGAAGCAGAACAAGCACGCCACGACGCAGTTGATCTCCTAGAAGAAGAATGAGAGATGGCTCTGATCCGGTCGACCATTTATCAACAAGACCTGCGCCGGTTCCATGCCCGAAATGTCAGAGGCCGAGCATTTCAGGAAGGAGATCTTGTGCTCCGAGTGCACCAGAAATGGCCTCACAAGCTTGCTCTAGCCTGGGAAGGGCCCTTCATCATCACCAAGGTGCTCCACAACGGGGCGTGTCACCTCTACAACATAGCCAAGAAAGAAGACGAGCTATGCTCGTGGAATGCGGATCTGCTCCGCCGTTTTTATACCTAAATACTCGGATCGACGAGTTGTAATAAGAATCCTTCAGTTTGCTTATCAAAGACATGGTTTTTGCAGTATCTTAATGATTGTTATCATATAAGCATGTGAATTCAAATCCCCCAGTGGGTGGCTTAGCCGTGAACCTGATTCGCCTAAGTTATAAAAACACTCCGAGTGAAGAGCAACCCTCTCACTCGGGGACTTAGCTGCGACCCCGTACTCGCCTAAGTTACAAAAACACTCCGAGTGAAGAGCAACCCTCTCACTCGGGGGCTTAGCCACGAACCCGATTCGTCTAAGTTTCAAAAACACTCCGAGTGAAGAGCAACCCTCTCACTCGGGGGCTTAGCTGTGAACCCGACTCGCCTAAGTTACAAAAACACTCTGAGTGAAGAGCAACCCTCTCACTCGGGGGCTTAGCCGCGGACCCGATTCGCCTAAGTTACAAAAACACTCCGAGTGAAGAGCAACCCTCTCACTCAGGGGCTTAGCTGTGAACCCGACTCGCCTAAGTTTCAAAAACACTCCGAGTGAAGAGCAACCCTCTCGCTTGGGGGCTTAGCTACGACCTCGTACTCGCCTAAGTTACAAAAGCACTCCAAGTTAAGAGCAACCCTCTCACTCGGGGGCTTAGCCGCGAACCCGACTCGCCTAAGTTTCAAAAACACTCCGAGTGAAGAGCAACCCTCTCGCTCGGGGGCTTAGCTGCGACCCCGTACTCGCCTAAGTTACAAAAACACTCCGAGTGAAGAGCAACCCTCTCACTCGGGGGCTTAGCCGCGAACCCGATTCGCCTAAGTTTCAAAAACACTCCGAGTGAAGAGCAACCCTCTCACTCGGGAGCTTAGCTGTGATCCCGTACTCGCCTAAGTTTCAAAAACGCTCCGAGTGAAGAGCAACCCTCTCACTCGCGGGCTTAGCCGTGAACGTGATTCGTCTAAGTTTCAAAAACACTCCGAGTGAAGAGCAACCCTCTCACTCGGGGGCTTAGCTGCGATCCCGTACTCGCCTAATTTTCAAATACACTCCGACTGAAGAGCAACCCTCTCACTAGGGGGCTTAGCTGCGACCCCGTACTCGCCTAAGTTAAAAAAAAACCTCCAAAAGAGCAACCTTCTCACTCGGATGCTTGGCCGCGCACTCTGAGCCACGCCACAAGTACAACGTATGGTTGCACTCTGAGCTGTGCCACAAGTACAAAGTATGGTTGCACTCTGAGCTGCGCCACAAGTACAACGTATGGTTGCACTCTGAGTTGCGCCACACGTACAACGTATGGTTGCACTCCGAGCTGCACCACAAGTACAACATACGGTTACACTCCAAGCTGCGCCACAAGTGCAATGACTTCTCCGAGTGGAGAGCAATCCTCTCACTCGGAAACTCAGCCACGATCCTAGATTCGCCTAAGTCGAAAAATCAGAAGGCTGATACGTCTCTGTCGTATCTATAATTTTTGATTGTTCCATGCCAATATTCTACAACTTTCATATACTTTTGGAAACTTTTTATACTATTTTTGGGACTAACATATTGATCCATGCAGTCTTTGGTTCTGCTTGTTGCATGTTTTTTGTTTCGCAGAAAATCCATATCAAATGGAGTCCAAAGGGGATAAAAACTGGCGGAGATTTTTTTGGAATATATGTGAATTTTGGGAGGTGGAATCAACGCAAGACGATGCCCAAGGGGCCCACGAGGGTGAGGGGCGTGCCTGACCTCGTGGCCACTCCGTAAGGCGGTTGGTGCCCTTATTTCGCCGCAAGAAAGCCAATATTCGGATAGAAATCGTGTTCAAATTTCAGCCCGACCAGAGTTACGTATCTCCGGGAATATAAGAAGCGGTGAAAGGCTAGAATTAGGGAACGCAGAAACAGAGAGAGACAGAGAGACAGATCCAATCTCGGAGGGGCTCTCGCCCCTCCCATGCCATGGAAGCCAAGGACCAGAGGGGAAACCCTTCTCCCATGTAGGGAGAAGGTCAAGGAAGAAGAAGAAGGGGGGCCTTCTCCCCCTCTCTCCCGGCGGCGCCGGAACGCCGCCGGGGCCATCATCGCGACAGCTATCTACACCAACACCTCTATCATCTTCACCAACACCTTCATCACCTTCCCCCATATATCTACAGCGGTCCACTCTCCCGCAACCTGCTGTACCCTCTACTTGAACATGGTGCTTTATGCTGCATATTATTATCCAACGATGTGTTGCCATCCTATGATGTCTGAGTAGATTTTTGTTGTCCTATCGGTAATTGGTGAATTGCTATGATTGGTTTAATTTGCTTGTGGTTATGTTGCTGTCCTTTGGTGCCCATCATATCAGCGTGCGCGGATCACACCATAGGGTTAGTTGTATGTCGATAGGACTATGTATTGGAGGGCAAGAGTGACAGAAGCTTCAACCTAGCATATAAATTGATGCATACGGGATTGAAGGGGGACCAATATATCTTAATGCTATGGTTGGGTTTTACCTTATTGAATGTTAGTAGTTGCGGATGCTTGCTAATAGTTCCAATCATAAGTGCATAGAATTCCAAGTCAGGGATGACATGCTAGCAGTGGCCTCTCCCACATAAAACTTGCTATCGGTCTAGTAAAGTAGTCAATTGCTTAGGGACAATTTCGCAACTCCTACCACCAGTTTTCCACACTTGCTATACTAACTTTATTGTGTCTTTATCTAAACGGCCCCTAGATTTTATTTACGTGCTCTTTATTATCTTGCAAACCTATCCAACAACAACTACAAAGTACTTCCAGTTTCATACTTGTTCTAGGTAAAGCGAACGTTAAACGTGCGAAGAGTTGTATCGGTGGTCGACAGAACTTGAGGGAATATTTGTTCTACCTTTAGCTCCTCGTTGGGTTCGACACTCTTACTTATCGAAAGAGACTACAATCGATCCCCTATACTTGTGGGTTATCAAGACCTTTTTCTGGCGCCGTTGCCGGGGAGTTATAGCGTCGGGTGAATGTTCTTGTGTGTGCTTGTTTGCTTTATCACTAAGTAATTTTTATTTGCTATTATAAGTTGTTCTCTATCTTTAGTTATGGCTATGGAACACGAAATACCAAAAAAAAATAGGTTTACTTGCTACTCATGGAGATGGGGAACCTCCTAAAACCCTTGATGCTCATTATGTGAAAGATATTATGCACTACTTTAATAATCCTGAGAAAACCCCATTCAATTATATAATGGGAGACACGTTGGATCAACGTGAATACTTTAGGGATTATCGCTTGACTCAAAAAGGAAACTATTATGGGATCAAATTTATATGTTGTATTGGTATGCTAGGCAACTATGCTTGAGATATGATTATACTTGTTGCTCTAGGATGAAGGCTCCACACCTTCCCTTTTCATGCAAATTTAATGATAATAAAACCTTAGCTTCTTATGCTAATGGTATATATGATTACTATGATGTGGAACGAATAGAAGAATTTGTTGCTTTTAAGGGTGCTTGTGAAATTGAATCTTTGTTTAAAGAGTTTGAAGATTTTGATGATTCAGTTTATAGACCTGAAAATTTAGCTATCCTTAAATATTGCTATGAGAATTACAAATAAAATTATGATATTGATGAATTTATTGAGAAAGTCTCCGCTGTCCGAGAATAGACTAATATTTTACAGGAGTCTATGGAAGAAGAAATTGATGAAACTGTGAGATCATTGGATGAAAAAGATGATGAGGAGAGTGAAGAACAAAAGGAGGAAGATCGGATTAGCTACCCGTTCCCACCTTCTAATGAGAGCAACTCTCCAACTCATACATTATTTAATGTCCCTTCGTTCTTACCGAAGGATGAATGCCATGATAATTGCTATGATCCCGTTGATTCGTTTGAAATATCCCTTTTTGATGAACTTGATGCTTGCTATGCTTTTGGCCAAGATGCCAATATGAATTATGCTTATGGAGATGAACTTGCTATAGTTCCTTATGTTAAACATGAAATTGTTGCTATTGCACCCACGCATGATAGTCGTATTATCTTTTTGAATTCTTCAGACTACACTATATCGGAGAAGTTTGCCCTTATTAAGGATTATATTGATGGGTTGCGTTTTACTACTACACATGATGATTTTGATAGATATAATATGCATGTGATTCCTGCTCCTACTTGCAATTATTATGAGAGAGGAACTACATCTCTGCCTCTCCATGTTTCCAATATGATAAAATTGCAAGAAACTGTTTATACTATGCATTGGCCTTTACTATGTGTGCATGAATTGTTCTTTTATGACATGATGATGCATAGGAAGAGAGTTAGACTTCGTCATTGCTTGATATATGTTGATTTGTGCTCACTACTAAATCTCAAATCATTGTTAATTAAAATTGGCTTTGATATACCTTGGGATCCGGGTGGATCCATTACTTGAGCACTATATGCCTAGCTTAATGACTTTAAAGAAAGCGCTGCCAGAGAGACAACCCGGAAGTTTTAGAGAGTCATTTATTTCTGTTGTGTGCTTTTATAAAGTTTTAAAACAAAAATAATGTGCCAATATTTGCCTTTAGGATGTTTACATTGCTTGTTGGTTTGTCCGGTGCAAAACTGAAACTTTGGCTGTAGTGCGCGATTTTACAATTTTTATTGGAACGTCAAACGGTTCTGAAACTTTTGCACTGTCTTTCTATACAAATTGTTTATTTTTCCTAATTTTTCCAGAATTTTTGGAGTACCACAAGTATGGTGAATGTTCAGATTACTACAGACTGTCCTGTTTAAGACAGATTCTGTTTTTGATGCATAGTTTGCTTGTTTTGATGAAACTATCGATTTCTATCAATGGATTAAGCCATGGAAAAGTTATATTACAGTAGCTACAATGCAAAAACAAAATATGAATTGGTTTGCAACAGTACTTAGAGTAGTGATTTGCTTTATTATATTAACGGATCTTGCCGAGCTTTCTGTTGAGTTTTGTGTGGATGAAGTGTTCGAAGATCGAGGAGGTCTCGATGTGAGGAGAAGGAGGAGAGGCAAGAGCTCAAGCTTGGGGATGCCCAAGGCACCCCAAGTAAATATTTAAGGAGACTCAAGCGTCTAAGCTTGGGGATGGCCCGGAAGGCATCCCATCTTTCTTCAACAAGTATCGATATATTTTTGGATTCGTTTCGTTCATGCGATATGTGCAAATCCTGGAGCGTCTTTTACATTTAGTTTTCACTTTGCTTTGATGCACCATGCTGGTTTGAGATAGTCCATGGTTGATTTATAGAATGCTCTTTGCACTTCACTTATATCTTTTGAGTATGGCTTTATAGAATGCTTCATGTGCTTCACTTATATCATTTGAAGTATGGATTGCATGTTTCTCTTCACACAGAAAACTTCCATTTGTATAATGCTCTTTTGCTTCACTTATATTTGTTAGAGCATGGGCATATCTTTTGTAGAAAGAATTAAACTTCACTTATATCTATTTAGAGAGATGACAGGAATTGGTTATTCAGATGGTTAGTCATAAAATCCTACATAAAACTTGTAGATCACTGAATATGATATGTTTGATTCCTTGCAATAGTTTTGCAATATAAAGATGGTGATATTAGAGCCATGCTAGTGGGTATGTGGATTGTAGAAATACTTGTGTTAAAGTTTGTGATTCCCGTAGCATGCACGTATGGTGAACCGTTATGTAACGAAGTTGGTGCATGAGGTATTTATTGATTGTCTTCCTTATGAGTGGCGGTCGGGGACGAGCGATGGTATTTTCCTACCAATCTATCCCCCTAGGAGCATGCGCGTAGTACTTTGTTTCGATGACTAATAGAATTTTTCAATAAGTATGTGAGTTCTTTATGACTAATGTTGAGTCCATGGATTATACGCACTCTCACCCTTCCATCATTGCTAGCCTCTTTGGTACCATGCATTGCCCTTTCTCACCTCGAGAGTTGGTGCAAACTTCGACGGTGCATCCAAACCCCGCGATACGATACACTCTATCACACATAAGCCTCCTTATATCTTCCTCAAAACAACCACCATACCTACCTATCATGGCATTTCCATAGCCATTCTGAGATATATTACCATGCAACTTCCATCATCATCATATACATGACTTGAGCATTTATTGTCATATTGCTTTGCATGATCGTAAAATAGCTAGCAAGATGTTTTCATGGCTTGTCCATTTTTTGATGTCATTGCTACGATAGATCATTGCACATCCCGGTACACCGCCGGAGGCATTCATATAGAGTCATGTCTTTGTTCTAGTATCGAGTTGTAATATTGAGTTGTAAGTAAATAAAAGTGTGATGATCATCATTATTAGAGCATTGTCCCGTGGAAAAAAGAAAAATAAATAAAGGAGAAATAAAAAAAAGGCCAAATAAAAAAGAGAGAAAGGCCAAATAAAAAAAGGAAAGGCCCAAAAAAAGAAAAAAAGAAGGGACAATGTTACTATCCTTTTACCACACTTGTGCTTCAGAGTAGCACCATGTTCTTCATATAGAGAGTCTCTTGAGTTATCACTTTCATATACTAGTGGGAATTTTCATTATAGAACTTGGCTTGTATATTCTAACGATGGGCTTCCTCAAATGCCATAGGTCTTCATGAGCAAGCAAGTTGGATGCACACCCACTTAGTTTCAGTTTGAGCTTTCATACACTTATAGCTCTAGTGCATCCGTTGCATGGCAATCCCTACTCCTCACGTTGTGTGGAGAAGACAAAAAAGGCAATATATCTCTAGTGCATCCGTTGCATGGCAATATATCTCACGATGATGGGGGTTGTGTGGAGAAGACATCAATTGGTGGGCATCTCCATAGCCCGTTGATTAGCCGCGTCGATGTGAGACTTTCTTCCTTTTTTCTCTTCTCCACACAACCTCCATCATCATATTCTATTCCACCTATAGTGCTATGTCCATGGCTCACGCTCATGTATTGCGTGAAAGTTTAAAAGGTTTGAGAACATCAAAAGTATGAAACAATTGCTTGTCTTGTCATCGGGGTTTTGCATGATTTGAATATTTTGTGTGGTGAAGATGGAGCATAGCCAGATTATATGATTTTGTAGGGATAACTTTCTTTGGTCATGTTATTTTGAAAAGACATGATTGCTTTATTAGTATGCTTTAAGTATTATTGTCTTAATGTCAAATGATAGAATATTGCTTTGAATCACTCGTGTCTTAATATTCATGCCATGATCAAATTACATGATCAAGATTATGCTATGTAGCATTCCACATCAAAAATTATCTTTTTTTTATCATTTACCTATTCGAGGATGAGCAGGAATTAAGCTTGGGGATGCTGATACGTCTCCGTCGTATCTACAAATTTTTATTGTTCCATGCCAATATTCTACAACTTTCATATACTTTTGGCAACTTTTTATACTATTTTTGGGACTAACATATTGATTCAGATGCTCATGCAGGCCTCGTTTGTTGCATGTTTTTTGTTTCACAGAAAATCCATATCAAACGGAGTCCAAACGGGATAAAAACTAACGGAGATTTTTTTGGAGTATATGTGAATTTTGGGAAGTGGAATCAACGCGAGAGATGCCCGAGGGGCCCACGAGGGTGAGGGGCGTGCCCTAGGGGATCAGGCACGCCCTGGGCCCTCGTGGCCACTCCGTAAGGCGGTTGGTGTCCTTCTTTCGCCGCAAGAAAGCCAATATCCGGATAGAAATCGTGTTCAAATTTCAGCCCAATCGGAGTTACAGATCTCCGGGAATATAAGAAACGGTGAAAGTCCAGAATTAGGGAACGCAGAAACAGAGAGAGACAGAGAGACAGATCCAATCTCGGAGGGGCTCTCGCCCCTCCCATGCCATGGAAGCCAAGAACTAGAGGGGAAACACTTCTCCCATCTAGGGAGAAGGTCAAGGAAGAAGAAGAAGGGGGGCCCTCTCCCCCTCTCTCCCGGTGGCACAGGAACGCCGCCGGGTCCATCATCGCGACAACTATCTACACCAACACCTCCGCCATCTTCACCAACACCTTCATCACCTTCCCCCATCTATCTACAGCGGTCCACTCTCCCGCACCCCGCTGTACCCTCTACTTGAACATGGTGCTTTATGCTGCATATTATTATCCAATGATGTGTTGCCATCCTATGATGTCTGAGTAGATTTTCGTTCTCCTATCGGTAATTGGTGAATTGCTATGATTGGTTTAATTTGCTTGTGGTTATGTTGCTGTCCTTTGGTTCCCATAATATGAGCGCACGCGGATCACACCATAGGGTTAGTTGTATGTTGATAGGACTATGTATTGGAGGGCAAGAGTGACAGAAGCTTCAACCTACCATAGAAATTGAAGCATACGGGATTGAAGGGGGACCAATATATATTAATGCTATGGTTGGGTTTTACCTTAATGAACGTTAGTAGTTGCAGATGCTTGCTAATAGTTCCAATCATAAGTGCATAGAATTCCAAGTCAGGGATGACATGCTAGCAGTGGGCTCTCCCACATAAAACTTGCTATCGGTCTAGTAAAGTAGTCAATTGCTTAGGGATAATTTCGCAACTCCTACCACTAGTTTTCCACACTCGCTATACTAACTTTATTGTGTCTTTATCTAAACAGCCCCTAGATTTTATTTACGTGCTCTTTATTATCTTGCAAACCTATCCAACAACACCTACAAAGTACTTCTAGTTTTATACTTGTTCTAGGTAAAGCGAACGTTAAGCGTGCGTAGAGTTGTATCGGTGGTCGATAGAACTTGAGGGAATATTTTTTCTACCTTTAGCTCCTCGTTGAGCTCGACACTCTTACTTATCGAAAGAGACTACAATTGATCCCCTATACTTGTGGGTTATCAAAGGCACTACAAATAAAGCAACCGAGCTCAGATAAATCCACGAAGGTTCAGAACCATCAACAGAAGTACTCGGGCATCAAGCCCGAAAGAGTTTTAACGATTACAGGATCACTTGACATTCCGAGGCAAATAGAGTCAAGTTATCTATTTTTCACTTGGTAGGAGTAGGACTTGCTGGCTCGACGAAACTGTCAAAGTCGATGCCGTCTGCAATACAAGTAGCAGCATCGATGAAGGTCTCCATGAAGGATTGGAATTGAAGGTTCTTGGTGTTGGCAACCTTGAGAGCCGCCAATTTCTCTTCTTTGACTTCCTTGCAATGAACACGGACTATAGACAGAGCCACATCAGCGCCGCAGTGAGCAGATGACTTCTTCCACGCCTGCACTTGGCCAGGGATCTCATTGAGTCGAGTCATCAGAGACTCGAGATCATTCTGGAACGTCGCACCTGGCCAGAGCTCCGTGTCGATCCGAGACACTACCACTTTCAGTCAAGCAAGATAGTCCAAAATATTGGCGAGGCCGGATTCCAGTTGCAGCACGTTCATGGCAGATTCGTCCTTGACAGGAGAATTGATAGGGTCCAAACCTGTCTCAATCCGCCCAGTTTCTTCCTTGAAGTTTTGGCAGAATTCTGCACACACAAAAAGGTGTTGAAGTGAGAGTAACGTAATGGGAAAGTTTTCTGCAGCCAGTCGGATAAAGGAAGGTACCTTCAAGCATAAGGAACATCTTCTTGGCAGGACCTCCCAGATAAGTTTCCAGTTCGTCTCTCTTCCAAGTGAGAACATCAACTTTGTCTGCCAAGGCCACCTTCTCCTCCTTCAGCTGCACGACCTCCTTCTTCGCTTCATCAATAGCAGTTTTCAACTTGGCGTTCTCTTCTTCCAACTTGCTGACTGAAGCCAGCTTCTTGTCGGCAATTTCAGTTTTCTCCCGCACTGTCTTCTAAGCCGCTGCAAGGTCAAGATCCTTCTGCTCCAGGGCCTGCTTCATTTCTTCTAAAGAAATAACATTCTTTAGACGAGCTTGGAGTTGACGGTTCTCACTATGCACATCTGTTCGAGTGGAATCACTCAGTTTAAAGATTGAAAGGAAAAGATAGCAAGGCGAGCAGTCAAGAAATGGTTACCTCCCATGGCAGTTGCTTCATCTTTGGCCTTCTGCAAGTTCTCCTTGGCCAGCTCTAGGTCGAGATTGAGCTGGATCTGCTTCCTCTCCAAATCAGCAAACTTGATTCCAAGCTCACAAGATTTATGCAGTAAAGAACAAGACAAGTCAATCGACAGTAACAAAGATCTGTCACTTCCGAGTGATAAGATGCAAAGGCAGATTATTATGACAAAAAGTGTTCTAAGACTACTGTCGAATCAAACATTCAACAACAGTCTCGGGGACTACTCACTACAAGAAATATGTCAACTTATGACCTTCTGTCAGTGACCCTGGAAGAATTGGTCATAGATTTATGACCATTTGAGACCAATTGGTCAAAAGCTGTTCGAGGGGCTCCAAACCCTAAACCATTGCGACCATTTTGGTCAGAAAGGTCATAATTTCCTTACACGAAATGGTCATAAAGCAAACAGCGCTAGTCCGCTGCCTTATTTCTAGTTGTTAACGACCAATATAGATGGTCATAGCCTTGTAAATTGTGGTGGGTTGCTATGACTAGGCGCCACCTCATCAGTTTTGCCTATGTGTCATGTCCATGTGGCAGTTTTTCCCTAGGTTGTGAAGCAACCTATATTTCTGTAATTCCCAAAATTCCCCAAAAAATCTCATAAATTCTTTGGGTCATATCTTTGTCAAATATGTAAAAACTTTCCTTGCCTAGTTCAAAAATAATTCAAAAATATTCATTTTCCTATTCTGTTCAGAACAACAGTTTGTGAAGGAAGTACCACTTTGGCATGTCCAAATAGCATCCATTTTCTACAGTGCTTTCCTACCCAAATAACCATCCTCCACCAAATGCCAGCTCAGTCCATTCATTATTTTGAGCCGAGCTTCAACATTCGTAGTTATGTCCAGTGTGGTAGTTTGCAAAGCAAGTACCACCTAGGCTCCTCCTTTTGAGGTGAAAATTTGTGAAAACGGTCTTCTTAGTAATCGATCATCCTCACCAAAACTCACGCCCATTAGCCATGTACATTTCTGCATCGCTAATCAAACACTTGGCTGCTAATTCATGTTTGAGCATCGATTGGTCTCCTCGTGAGAATCTTATGTTGTAATTTTCTTCCTAGCACCAACCTGGGAGTGCCCAACCCACTAGACATGCCTAGGCCGCCCTGAACACATGGCAACGCCACGGTCACGCTGTGACCACGCCACGGCATGCTTGAGTTCTACGCGCCTAGAGTTGGGGCCCTCGGCCACCGCCCAAACCTCGATGTATCGCCACCAAACCATGTATTTATGATTAAATAGGTCCTTATGTAACTATAAATGATTTTTGGAAAAATAAATAGCAAACTATGAGGCAGCTGCAGTTCAAATTTGACCCGCTTCAAATTGAATCGCAGAATTTGTCTTTTTCACCAGAGGTGGATCAAATTTTTTTACACCAAACCATTTTGTCAATTGTGCATTAAATATGGCCTAGTATTTTATAAAAAATGATTTGGTCCAATTTTGCAACAATTATTTGGTAGTTCCTTCACAAAAAACCTCCTTTCGCACTCGAAAAATGGAAAATGGTTTTTCGTCCAAAGAAAATGAAAACTTCCTTAGGCAACATTGTTTGCCATTCCAATATGCACCCTTGTGCACAATATGAGATCATTTGAACAAACTATGCCATGAATGTGGCCATAAGATTGATCATTTGGCTTGAAAGCCATGAATCTTCACACTTGATAGCTCATTTCTGAGAACACTTTTTTAAAATAATTACCGTATTACAAGTTTATTATTTTTCCTGGAAACTTGGCCACATATGATGACACAATGCGAAGGTTTCCCAATTTTTTGATTTTTTTTGAATTTTTTATGCCCGTTTGAAAATGCGGTCAAAACGGCGGGCTTGACCGTTCCTAGCTAGTGGTTGAATCTTGGAATTTTTTTGGTGTCTCTATGATTAAATAGATACTTATGTACCTAGAAATGATTTTTGGAAAAAATAAAGAGCTACAGTTCAAATTTGACCCGCTTCCAGCTGAATCGGCGGAAATTTGTCTTTTTCACCGGAGGTGGATCAAAACTTTTTTCACCAGACCATTTTGTCAATTGTGCATTAAATATGGCCTATTATTTTATAAAAATGATTTGGTCCAATTTTGCAACAATTATTTGGTAGTTCCTTCACAAAAAAACCTCCTTTCGGGCACTCGAAAAATGGAAAATGGTTTTTTCGTCCAAAGAAAATGAAAACTTCCTTAGGCAACATTGTTTGCCATTCCAATATGCACCCTTGTGCACAATATGAGATCATTTGAACAAACTATGCCATGAATGTGGCCATAAGATTGATCATTTGGCTTGAAAGCCATGAATCTTCACACTTGATAGCTCATTTCTGAGAACACTTTTTAAAACAATTACCGACATAAGTTTATTATTTTTCCGGAAACTTGGCCACATATGATGACACAATGCGAAGGTTTCCCAATTTTTGATTTTTTTGAATTTTTATGCCTGCTTGAAAATGCGGTCAAAACGGCGGCTTGACTGCTCCTAGCTAGTGGTTGAATCTTGGAATTTTTTGGTGTTTATATGATTAAATAGATACTTATGTACCTAGAAATGATTTTTGGAAAAATAAAGAGCAAACTACGAGGCAGCTACAGTTCAAATTTGACCCGCTTCACACGAATCCATGGAAATTTGTCTTTTTCACCAGAGGTGGATCAAAACTTTTTTCACCCAACCATTTTTTCAATTGTGCATTAAATATGGCCTAGTATTTTATAAAAATTATTCGGTCCAATTTTGCAACAATTATTTGGTAGTTCCTTCACAAAAAACCTCCTTTCGCACTCGAAAAATGGAAAATGGTTTTTCGTCCAACGAAAATGAAAACTTCCTTAGGCAACATTGTTTGCCATTCCAATATGCACCCTTGTGCATAATATGAGATCATTTGAACAAACTATGCCATGAATGTGGCCATAAGATTGATCATTTGGCTTGAAAGCCATGAATCTTCACACTTGATAGCTCATTTCGAGAACACTTTTTAAAATAATTACCGACATAAGTTTATTATTTTCCTGGAAACTTGGCCACATATGATGACACAATGCGAAGGTTTCCCAATTATTTGATTTTTTGAATTTTTATGCCTGCTTGAAAATGCGGTCAAAACGACGGGCTTGACCGTTCCTAGCTAGTGGTTGAATCTTGGAATTTTTTTTGGTGTTTCTATGATTAAATAGATACTTATGTACCTAGAAATGATTTTTGGAAAAAATAAAGAGCAAACTACGAGGCAGCTACAGTTCAAATTTGACCCGCTTCCAACTGAATCGGCGGAAATTTGTCTTTTTCACCAGAGGTGGATCAAAACTTTTTTCACCAGAACATTTTGTCAATTGTGCATTAAATATGGCCTAGTATTTTATAAAAATGATTTGGTCCAATTTTGCAACAATTATTTGGTAGTTCCTTCACAAAAAAACCTCCTTTCGGGCACTCGAAAAATGGAAAATGGTTTTTTCGTCCAAAGAAAATGAAAACTTCCTTAGGCAACATTGTTTCCATTCCAATATGCACCCTTGTGCACAATATGAGATCATTTGAACAAATATGATTAAATAGGTCCTTATGTAACTATAAATGATTTTGGAAAAATAAATAGCAAACTATGAGGCAGCTGCTGGTTCAAATTTGACCCGCTTCAAATTGAATCATGAAATTTGTCTTTTTCATCGAGGTGGATCAAAATTTTTACACCAAACCATTTTGTCAATTGTGCATTAAATATGGCCTAGTATTTTATAAAAATGATTTGGTCCAATTTTGCAACAATTATTTGGTAGTTCCTTCACAAAAAAACCTCCTTTCGGGCACTCGAAAAATGGAAAATGGTTTTTTCGTCCAAAGAAAATGAAAACTTCCTTAGGCAACATTGTTTGCCATTCCAATATGCACCCTTGTGCACAATATGAGATCATTTGAACAAACTATGCCATGAATGTGGCCATAAGATTGATCATTTGGCTTGAAAGCCATGAATCTTCACACTTGATAGCTCATTTCTGAGAACACTTTTTTAAAATAATTACCGTATTACAAGTTTATTATTTTTCCTGGAAACTTGGCCACATATGATGACACAATGCGAAGGTTTCCAATTTTTGAATTTTTTGAATTTTTTATGCCCGTTTGAAAATGCGGTCAAAACGGCGGGCTTGACCGTTCCTAGCTAGTGGTTGAATCTTGGAATTTTTTGGTGTCTCTATGATTAAATAGATACTTATGTACCTAGAAATGATTTTTGTAAAAATAAAGAGCTACAGGTAGCTTCAAATTTGACCCGCTCAAATTGAATCGGCGGAAATTTGTCTTTTTCACGGAGGTGGATCAAAACTTTTTCACCCAACCATTTTGTCAATTGTGCATTAAATATGGCCTATTATTTTATAAAATGATTTGGTCCAATTTTGCAACAATTATTTGGTAGTTCCTTCACAAAAAACCTCCTTTGGGCACTCGAAAAATGGAAAATGGTTTTTCGTCCAAAGAAAATGAAAACTTCCTTAGGCAACATTGTTTGCCATTCCAATATGCACCCTTGTGCACAATATGAGATCATTTGAACAAACTATGCCATGAATGTGGCCATAAGATTGATCATTTGGCTTGAAAGCCATGAATCTTCACACTTGATAGCTCATTTCTGAGAACACTTTTTTAAAACAATTACCGTATTACAAGTTTATTATTTTTCCTGGAAACTTGGCCACATATGATGACACAATGCGAAGGTTTCCCAATTTTTTGATTTTTTTTGAATTTTTTATGCCCGTTTGAAAATGCGGTCAAAACGGCGGGCTTGACCGTTCCTAGCTAGTGGTTGAATCTTGGAATTTTTTTGGTGTTTATATGATTAAATAGATACTTATGTACCTAGAAATGATTTTTGGAAAAAATAAAGAGCAAACTACGAGGCAGCTACAGTTCAAATTTGACCCGCTTCCACCTGAATCGGCGGAAATTTGTCTTTTTCACCAGAGGTGGATCAAAACTTTTTTCACCCAACCATTTTTTCAATTGTGCATTAAATATGGCCTAGTATTTTATAAAAATTATTCGGTCCAATTTTGCAACAATTATTTGGTAGTTCCTTCACAAAAAAACCTCCTTTCGGGCACTCGAAAAATGGAAAATGGTTTTTTCGTCCAACGAAAATGAAAACTTCCTTAGGCAACATTGTTTGCCATTCCAATATGCACCCTTGTGCATAATATGAGATCATTTGAACAAACTATGCCATGAATGTGGCCATAAGATTGATCATTTGGCTTGAAAGCCATGAATCTTCACACTTGATAGCTCATTTCTGAGAACACTTTTTTAAAATAATTACCGTATTACAAGTTTATTATTTTTCCTGGAAACTTGGCCACATATGATGACACAATGCGAAGGTTTCCCAATTATTTGATTTTTTTTGAATTTTTTATGCCCGTTTGAAAATGCGGTCAAAACGACGGGCTTGACCGTTCCTAGCTAGTGGTTGAATCTTGGAATTTTTTTTGGTGTTTCTATGATTAAATAGATACTTATGTACCTAGAAATGATTTTTGGAAAAAATAAAGAGCAAACTACGAGGCAGCTACAGTTCAAATTTGACCCGCTTCCAACTGAATCGGCGGAAATTTGTCTTTTTCACCAGAGGTGGATCAAAACTTTTTTCACCAGAACATTTTGTCAATTGTGCATTAAATATGGCCTAGTATTTTATAAAAATGATTTGGTCCAATTTTGCAACAATTATTTGGTAGTTCCTTCACAAAAAACCTCCTTTGGGCACTTTCGAAAAATGGAAAATGGTTTTTCAGTCCAAAGAAAATGAAAACTTCCTTAGGCAACATTGTTTCCATTCCAATATGCACCCTTGTGCACAATATGAGATCATTTGAACAAACTATGCCATGAATGTGGCCATAAGATTGATCATTTGGCTCGAAAGCCATGAATCTTCACACTTGATAGCTCATTTCTGAGAACACTTTTTTAAAATAATTATCGTATTACAACTTTATTATTTTTCCTGGAAACTTGGCCACATATGATGACACAATGCGAAGGTTTCCCAATTTTTTGATTTTTTTGAATTTTTTATGCCCGTTTGAAAATGCGGTCAAAACGGCGGGCTTGACCGTTCCTAGCTAGTGGTTGAATCTTGGAATTTTTTTTGGTGTTTCTATGATTAAATAGATACTTATGTACCTAGAAATGATTTTTGGAAAAATAAAGAGCAAACTCTGAGGCAGCTCTGACTCAAATTTGACCGCTTCAAATTGAATCGGCGGAAATTTGTCTTTTTCATCAGAGGTGGATCAAAACTTTTTTCACCCAACCATTTTGTCAATTGTGCATTAAATATGGCCTAGTATTTTAGAAAAATGATTCGGTCCAATTTTGCAACAATTATTTGGTAGTTCCTTCACAAAAAAACCTCCTTTCGGGCACTCAGAAAATGGAAAATGGTTTTTTCGTCCAACGAAAATGAAAACTTCCTTAGTCAACATTGTTTGCCATTCCAATATGCACCCTTGTGCACAATATGAGATCATTTGAACAAACTATGCCATGAATGTGGCCATAAGATTGATCATTTGGCTTGAAAGCCATGAATCTTCACACTTGATAGCTCATTTCTGAGAACACTTTTTTAAAATAATTACCGTATTACAAGTTTATTATTTTTCCTGGAAACTTGGCCACATATGATGACACAATCTGAAGGTTTCCCAATTTTTGAATTTTTGAATTTTATGCCTGTTTGAAAATGCGGTCAAAGCGGCGGGCTTGACCGTTCCTAGCTAGTGGTTGAATCTTGGATTTTTTGGTGTTTCTATGATTAAATAGATACTTATGTACCTAGAAATGATTTTTGTAAAAATAAAGAGCAAACTACGAGGTAGCTACAGTTCAAATTTGACCCGCTTCAAATTTGAATCGGTGGAAATTTGTCTTTTCACAGAGGTGGATCAAAACTTTTCACCCAACCATTTTGTCAATTGTGCATTAAATATGGCTTAGTATTTTATAAAAATGATTTGGTCCAATTTTGCAACAATTATTTGGTAGTTCCTTCACAAAAAAACCTCCTTTCGGGCACTCGAAAAATGGAAAATGGTTTTTTCGTCCAACGAAAATGAGGACCAGAAAATCATCATTGATTGAAATCCTAAAATACACATATGTGCAATATTGGGTCATTTAAACATACAACATGAAGCCAATTTGTTGAGTGTTTACCCGAAATAAGAGGGTAAAAAATATAAAAGAAAAAAAAACAATTACATAAGCTGGATTCTGATTGGTGGAACCATCTATGACACGGACCGATGACATGGCAGACATCCTACCATCCATTGCTAGCCCTAATCCACCGCACGTCCATCCATCCATCCATAACCCACCGCACCCACTCCTCGTCCTCGCAAACCCTACCCAGCCATCGTCGCCTCCTCCCTTCCAGATCTCCGCCAACCTCCTTCCCACCCTCCCCGCACCTTTGGCTGGCTCCCACCCTCCCCGCACCCGCGCACGCCGCCGTTGGCTCCTCCACCTCCAGGCGACGCCGAGCCCGCGGTCTCCTTCCCCAAGATCGCGCCGAAGCCCGCGGTCCTCCTCCACCTACAGCTCGTCTCCTCTCCGGTCGCGCCGCCGACCTGTTCGTGGTCGGGCTTCGGCGAGCTGAGCAGCAGAGCACCGATGGCTCCTCCTCTCCCCCTGCAGCCGCCTGCCGCGCCAACCTCCCTCCCTCCCTCCTCGCCAACGAAACCCTAGCCAGCAGCCATGGCTAGGGATTGTGCAGTTTCTCCCCATCCGATCTGGCGAGTCTCCCTCCTCCTCCCCCGCTCCCTGAACCTTAGCCACTCCAAACCCCTGACCCCTTCTTGTCTCATCTCTGCAGGTAGACCGCGCTGGCAAGCGACCAGGACGACGCCCGGAGAGGAGAGGAGGGCCTTCTCCTCACCATGTAGCCGCTGACCTTGTCCTGCTCGAGGAGGAGGAGCAGGAGGGGCGCACCCAGCCACCACAGTCGCCTCCGTCAAGGGCTTCTTCCACCTAGACCTCTAAATCCATGGCGCCGTCGTCCAGCCACCCAAAGTGAAGGTGCCCCCAACTCCCCACGGCACAGTGGCCTCTTTGCGCATTCTGCTTGGAAAGCCTTGGGGAGTACAATTTTGTTCGTTGCTTTGCTCAACTGTAACTGAGCCGGGCACCATTATAGTTGATATGTTATTGTGGATATTTGGTTTGGGTAGGAGTTGGTCCGAGTGGAAAACTCTCTTGCTGTCTGACAAACTCCTTGCTCCTCTCCATTCTAGCAACATAGTCAGTTTTAGAGTTAATTCCCATATCATTGAAATTCAGATTTGTTTTGTGTTGTCAGTGTAGATTGGATCCTGACAGCAATAGTCTGGGCTAGAGTAGACCATCTATATAGTCTCTAGCCATGTTGATAAGAATTTTTTTAGAAGAAATCAAGTCAGATTATATACGTAAATTATTATGCGCATCTGAATGTTGTTTTCTCTGTTTTATGTAATCCTAGATAGAACCATACAAGCTGTGGATGACAAGCACTGCAATTTAATCTAAAATTGTCATCATGATCCTAGCAAATACTCCTCAAATTACTATAAATTGTTGCATGATTAGGGGCAAGTGTAGATGCAAAATAAGGTTGCACTTTTAGAGGAGATAAGACAACGATGTTGGATGCTTGGTAGTTGTCTTGTGTTGTGTGCATGTCGATTACTAGCGGTATGTCCGTGAGCACCGTCTTTGGTGTTAGTCGCAATGATCAGCTTCAATAGCATGACCATGACCGAACATGATGCATCTTTATTAACAAAATGGTAATGCATTTTGCTCATACCAGGGTGCTCGATTTAGTCTATTGCGAATGCTAATAGATCATGATAACTTGTATATTGGACCTGCCCCCTCTCTCTGTTTGACTCGCTCAATCTCTCTCTATCTTTCTGCAGGCGCCGCCGGATTAGAACTATACGACTTAGCGGGTGGCCCTATTTTGCCGTCGGGAGAGGAGCTCTCGTCACTTACCCCTCTTCTCCACTACACGTGTTCAACTGAAACTATTTTAGTTTGTCATACATAATTGACTATGTTTATGTTGGTTGTTATTGAGTGTATAATTCATTAGATTAATTATTTGTTTTGAAGTATAACTGAAACTTCATATATGTATTTACATTCATTTGTTGGTTTGTTTACATTCATTGAAAGCATATAATCAATATCTGGTCGATGATTTATGTCTGTTATCTCAAATAAAAAAGCTAAATCCCATTAGAAACTACAGCAATAGTAATATTGGACTTGGAGTTTCTGCTATTTTAGTTTGGGGTCTTATTTGGGGTGGGGTAAGCAGAGGGCGATGCACTACCAAGTGCACAATTATGCTTGCTATTTATTACTCATTCTTCTTGTCTTACAGCATGCACAATTATATATTCTACTACAGCTGTGCTACTAGTAGTTCCTAGGCCATTAGCTCTGCTTGCTTTTTTTTGCTGCACAATGCTCATTTGTTGACAATAATTGACCAACGGGACCTCCTTTTCTTCAAATTAAGTTTCAGCTTCACGACCAGCTCAACACTAGTTAGGGTTAATTTACTTACATCCTTGGTTTTTAATTTTCGGTGTCCCTGAAGCTGCTCTTATTGACAGTGAACTATGGCACTCTTAATTAGCAAAACAATGAGCATGCATTCTTGACGAACATTGAAGCTCTTAATTAGCGACAATATTGAGATGACATCCACCTATTTCTTTATTTTTGTGAATGGACAGAGTGATCTATATTTTTCCTTCCCCACGCAGGTCGTCGTCAAGCCCTCGCGCGGCTGATGGGCATAGGCTGGTCCATGCACGCTGGTGATGGCGGCTCACCAAGGTTGTCGTCATCGCCTGCACGCATGAGGCACCCGACGACCTCCTCCATCACCAGCCACGAGGACCGGGCACGAGCTGCAGTACAGGTCTCGTACACGAGGTATGCCATCTCCCGTCCTTCATTTTCCTTCCTTCCTTCCTGTCAAGTTAAGTGCTTGCTGGTGTGTTTGTTAATTCAGTAAGCTAGGGGCTATCATCCATTAAATTCAGAGAAACCCCTGTCAAGCATGAGGTTCTCCTACATACCTACTACTATATGTTTGTATTGAATATATTGACATGCCATGACACTGTGAAGTAACAGAATGACTAGCAGAAGCTTTCACTTCTAAGAATGACAGCAGTAGGAAGAATCATTGTAGTCAAGTGACCATAATATCTATTTTATTGTGCTGAACTTTGTTGTTACTTGGATGTTGCAGTCCTTGACTGTTCTCATGATGTTGTATAGGAGGCCCTTGTGGTGCGTCATTTGGAGAAATTTGGAGCTTGGCGGCAGCTTGGCGGATAACGGGGGCCTGGACGGTGGCTATTTCTGCAGCAGGATGATAGCTTAAATTTTGTGATAATTTGGGAATAGCTTCAGCACCTACAGTTAATTTTGCACATAAATCTTGAGTAATTTTGCACATGAAGCTTTAGTATTTTAGCACATGAAGCTTCTGCTACTGTTATTCTTGTCATGAATCTTCCACCATTTTTCAGTAGCTTAAATTTGACTTGGTGTAGTAATCTTGGTGCTTAGTGCTGCTTGTATCTCATGCTAATTGTTGCATGAGTAGTTTCAGTAGTTTTATAACAGCAGCAGTAGCACAAATTTAATTGAATTCAATTAAAGTTTCCAGAATCTCTTCTTGATCTGTAATGTTTTAGTGCAAAAAAGTTCTTGCTGTAGTAGTTGTTGATCTGATCTGCTATAGTAGTTGTTGTTGATCTTGCTGTAGTAGTAGTTGTTGATCTGATCGATCTGCTTTGTAGTAGTTGTTGATCGATATCTTTGTAGTTCTTTGTTGATTTGGAGTAGTTAATGTTCCGATACTATATGTTGTCTTGTTCTTTGATCGAAGCCGCTGTTGATTTGGAGTATTTAATGTTGCAGAATCTTTGGATCACCGCCGCTTGCTGCGCAGGATCTGGTTATCAACTTTGAGATATTGCTGCTCAAGTCATGGCGACGACCGGGATGTAGCTGATCCAACTTTGGGATGATCTTGATGATCTGCGCTCAACAAGGTCATCTTGCTTCATTCATCCTCTACAAAATTTACAAGAGCTCTAGCACTGGAAGTGAAGAAGTCGAAGTATATTTGTAGTATATATGATAATATGTTGGTGAAATGAACGATGTAAAGATTGTGCTATTACAAGAGCTCTAAGCTAGGACAACATAGGAACAAGTGATACTATTTTGTAGGGCTTTATGGCCTGTGATGTAAACATATTTAGTGCTGAAATATGAAATTATTTGCAAAATTTGTCAAAAAGGTGGATCATATGTATGAATATGTGAATGGGCTGAAAAAAGTCTTGGACCAACTCGAGATTGAATTAATATTTGAATGTATAAAAAGGCTGAATGTAAACCGAAATGGGCTGCACAAAATTGTACATATATTCTTGAAAGGCCAAACGTGCATAAAAATTGATGGGCTGACCAGTTGGGCTTGGCCCATGTAGCAGAAAAAAATTAACAGAAATAAATATACCAAATGGGTTGAATTAATGGGCTAGGCCCATGTAGAAAACCGAACTGGACCGGGCTGAATCTTGTGCCACGTCAGATTGCCACGCTGGATGCCTACGTGGCCTGGGGAGGTTGCTATTGACCAAAACGCCGCAGTAGACGTATTTTGGTCATAAACGTTTGCGACCATTCCAGAAGAAAGGTCGCTATAGTCGATTCTGACGTTGACTTTTGACCTTCTGTTTTTGGTCACAAAAAGGTCATAAATAGAAATTTGTGACCTTTCAGTGACCAATAGTGGTGGTCATAAGTTGACATATTTCTTGTAGTGACTCCCAGTGGGTGCACTTGGCGTGCCCCCAGTGGTTTGGTTTCCCACTCGACATGGTTCGCCCAGCGTGAGTGGAAGGAGCAAAAAACAATAACAACAACAAGAACATCTGTTCTCAGACCACTGCCGACTGCCCGCAGTCGACCGCGGTCTCGGGGGACTACACCCAATGGGTGCACTTAGCGTGCCCCCACTGGTTCCGTTCCCACTTGGCACGACCTGTCTAGACCGAGCGGTAGTTCTACAAACAAACACTTCGCAAAGACCCCCGCCGAATCAAACATTCGACGACGGTCCCCAGGACTACACCCAGTGGGTGCACTCAGCGTGCCCCCACTGGTTCAAGAGTTCGCTCGACACGACCGGGTCGACTCAAGTGGAAGAGCTACAAAGCAAAGGAGAAAATACCCAGTGGGTGGATGCAAGGTGTAAACTCATGATAGATGCACATAAGGTTCCAAAATGCTCATCCACGGATATCTTACAAATAATAAAGCAGCAGTTTTCAAGTACCATATCCTAATAGAGCAAAGATCGAGCTGAAAGCCAGTCGGAGACCAACTTACAATCCCACTTACTTTGACTTTGGTTTGAAGGGCAGAGCTCGCATCATAGGAAGCCTTGCTGGTTTCGTATACCACCTTCATTCGGTCCATCATTATGCCTGCTTTGATCATGGCTTCCTTGGCAGCGCCTACCTGGTCCTCCGGGACATGATGAGTAACGAAAAGTGGAGTTGGTGGAATAGACGAGGCAGCTGGAGGAGTGATAACCCACAAGTATAGGGGATTGCAACAATTTTCGAGGGTAGAGTATTCAACCCAAATTTATTGATTCGACACAAGGGGAGCCAAAGAATATTCTCAAGTATTAGCAACTGAGTTGTCAATTCAACCACACCTGGATAACTTAGTATCTGCAGCAAAGTGTTTAGTAGCAAAGTAATATGATAGTGGTGATAATGGTAACAAAAGAGTAAAGAAAGAAAAGTAATATTTTTGGTATTTTGTAGTGATTGTAACAGTAGTAACAGGAAAGTAAATAAGCGTAAACCAGTATATGGAAAGCTCGTAGGCATCGGATCAATGATGGATAATTATGCCGGATGCGGTTCATCATGTAACAATCATAACATAGGGTGACACAGAACTAGCTCCAATTCATCAATGTAATGTAGGCATGTATTCCAAATATAGTCATACGTGCTTATGGAAAAGAACTTGCATGACATCTTTTGTCCTACCCTCCCGTGGCAGCGGAGTCCTAATGGAAACTAAGGGATATTAAGGCCTCCTTTTAATAGAGAATCGGAACGAAGCATTAGCACATAGTGAATACATGAACTCCTCAAACTATGGTCATCACCGGGAGTGGTCCCGATTATTGTCACTTCGGGGTTGCCGGATCATAACACATAGTAGGTGACTATAGACTTGCAAGATAGGATCAAGAACTCACATATATTCATGAAAACATAATAGGTTCAGATCTGAAATCATGGCACTCGGGCCCTAGTGACAAGCATTAAGCATAGCAAAGTCATAGCAACATCAATCTCAGAACATAGTGGATACTAGGGACCAAACCCTAACAAAACTAACTCGATTACATGATAAATCTCATCCAAACCATCACCATCCAGCAAGCCTATGAACGAATTACTCACGCACGGCGGTGAGCATCATGAAATTGGTGATGGAGGATGGTTGATGATGATGACGGCGACGAATCCCCCTCTCTGGAGCCCTGAACGGACTCCAGATCGGCCCTCCGGAGAGGTTTTACGGCTTGGCGGCGGCTCCGTATTGTAAAACGCGATGCTTTCTTCTCCTTGATTTTTTTCTCCCCAAAAGAAAATATATAGAGTTGGAGTTGGCGTCGGAGGAGCCTCAGGGGGCCCACGAGGTAGGGGGCACGCCCCCCACCCTCGTGGACAGGGTGTGGGCCCCCTGGTCTTCATCTTTGGCAAGGATTTTTTATTATTTATTATAAGATATTCCATGGAGTTTCAGGTCATTCCAAGAACTTTTGTTTTCTACACATAAAACAACATCATGGCGATTCTGCTGAAAACAACGTCAGTCCGGGTTAGTTCCATTCAAATCATACAAGTTAGAGTCCAAAACAAGGGCAAAAGTGTTTGGAAAAGTAGATACGACGGAGACGTATCAACTCCCCCAAGCTTAAACCCTTGCTTGTCCTCAAGCAATTCAGTTGACAAACTGAAAGAAATAAAGAAAAACTTCTACAAACTCTTTTTGCTCTTGTTGTTGTAAATATGTCAAGCTTGCATTCAAGTTTTCAGCAAAGATTATAACTAACCACATTTGCAATAATTCTCACGTCTCATGATCACTCATATCAATAGCATAACCAACTAGCGAGCCATAATAATAAATCTCGGATGACAAAACTTTCTCAAAACAATCATAATATGATATAACAAGGTGGTATCTCGCTAGCCCTTTCTGAGACCGCAAAACATAAATGCAAAGCACCTTTAAAGATCAAGGACTGACTAGACATTGTAATTCATGGTAAAAGAGATCCAATCATAGTCATACCCAATATAAATTAACAGTGATGAATGCAGATGACAGCTGCGCTCTCCAGCTAGTGCTTTTAATAAGAGGGTGATGACTCAACATAAAAGTAAATAGATAGGCCCTTGCAGAGGAAGCATGGATTTGTAGAGGTGCCAGAGCTCGGTTTTGAAAGAGAGATACATAATATTTTGAGCGGTATACTTTCATTGTCAACATAGCAACTAAGAGATGGTGATATCTTCCATGCTACACACATTATAGGCGGTTCCCAAACAGAATGGTAAAGTTTATACTCCCCCTCCACCAACAAGCATCAATCCATGGCTTGCTCGAAACAACGAGTGCCTCCAACATACATCAGGTCCCAGGGGGAGTTTTGTTTGCAATTAATTTTGATTTAGTGTGCATAAAGCATGGGACTGGGCATCCGGTGACCAGCCATTTTCTCGTGAGTGAGGAGCGGAGTCCACTCCTCTTGAGAATAACCCGCCTAACATGGAAGATAAGGGTAGCCTTGGTTGATACATGAGCTATTCGAGCATACAAAACAGAATGTTTATTTGAAGGTTTAGAGTTTGGCACACACAAATTTACTTGGAACGGCAGGTAGATACCGCATATAGGAAGGTATAGTGGACTCATCTGGAATAACTTTGGGGTTTAAGGGATTGGATGCACAAGCAGTATTCCCGCTTAGTACAAGTGAAGGCTAGCAAAAGACTGGGAAGAGACCAACTAGAGAGCGACAACAGCCATGTACATGCATTACAATTAATAAACATTGGATGCAAGCATGAGTAGGATATAATCCACCATGAACATAAATATCGTGAAGGCTATGTTGATTTGTTTCAACTACATGCGTGAACATGTGCCAAGTCAAGTCACTTAAATCATTCAAAGGAGGATACCACCCCATCATACCACATCATGACCATCTCAATAGCATGTTGGCATGCAAGGTAAACCATTATAACTCATAGCTAATCAAGCATGGCACAAGCAACTATGATCTCTAATTGTCATTGCAAACATGTTTATTCATAATAAGCTAAATCAAGAACGATGAACTCATCATATTTACAAAAACAAAAGAGGTCAAGTTCATACCAGCTTTTCTCATCTCAGTCAGTCCATCATATATCATCATAATTGCCTTTCACTTGCACGACCGGATGATGTGAATAATAATAAGAGTGCACGTGCATTGGACTAAGCTGGAATCTGCGAGCATTCAATAAAAAGGAGAAGACAAGGCAATATGGGCTCTGGGTTAAATCAACAATAATGCATATAAGTGCCACTTCAACAATTTAATCATGGTCTTCTCCTATCGACCCCCAAAGAAAAGAAAAGAAATAGAACTATTTACACGGGAAAGCTCCCAACAAGCAAAAGAAGAACGAGAAATATTTTTGGGTTTTTTGTTTTTTTAATTATTACTACAACAGAAAAGTAAACTACTACTAATTTTTTTGTTTTTCTTAAGGTTTATGGAACACACAAGAAGAAAGCAGGAAAAAGAAAATAAACTAGCATGGATATTACAGTGAAAGAGTATGAGCACCGACATCTAGCAATGAGTGTGTGTGAACATAAATGTAATGTCGGTGGGAAATACGTACTCCCCCAAGCTTAGGCTTTTGGCCTAAGTTGGTCTATTGCCAGGGATAGCCTGGCGGATACCCGTAGGTGTAGCTGGGGTCGTACTGCGACGAAGAATAGTTGGGATCGTACTGTGATGAAGAAGACTCCGACTGCCACTGGTTGACAGCCATCTCTGGATCCCAAGAATAAACAGATTGTCGTGGAGGCTCATCTTGTAGTTCTGGTTCCGGGGCTGGTGCAGGATTCCGGTAGTCTTGAATGGCAACCCACGTAACGAGATAGGGTCCTACAAAATTAAACAAAGAAGGAGCAGGCAAGGTAATAGTTTCAAGACAATGTTTATGAAAGAATAATTTATATTTGAGCTCTCCTTCCCTGCCCTTAACGAGAAAATCATGCGCTAGCATACTCTTATAATCTAAATAAGCACTAGGCAGCAATTTTTCTTCTTTCTCATGAAGCCTAATAGCTATGTTAAAATGTGCAGCGAGGCGTGAAGCATAAATGCCTCCAAAGATGGGACCCTTAGTACGGTTCATACATAACCGTATAGCAATAATTCCGCCCATACTAACAGTGTTATCGTGGTATAAACCATGGAACAAAATAATAAAATCAGGAACACTAAGGTTCCCACAGTTCCCGCGACCAATCAAGCAATGACTAGCAAATAAGGAAAAATAGCGTAATACAGCAAAATGTATGCTAGTGATTCTTGCATCAGAAACCTTCCTGGTTTCTCCCACAGGGATAGTGTTAATAAACGCTTCCACCTCTTTACGGTGTGGTTCCTCTAAGGTACCCTCAGGGGGTATGTTGCAGACTTCGCAAAATTCAGCTAATGGCATCTTCTTAACAACGTCATATAAATGAAACTCTACTGAAGGAGGTGATTCCTTAGGGAAAAAGTAGAAGTTTTGCACAAAAGTATTTGTGAGTAAGAGATACTGAGGACGCTGGTCGCGGACGAAGTCGGTGAGGCCGGCATTCTCAATCAATGAATAGAAATCCTCATAAATCCCGGCCTATCTCAAGAAATTATCAGAAGGCCATTCACAAGGCCGGATCTCCGCAGTACGAGGCAAATTATATTTGGGCCTCTGTGCTTCTTCATTTTGTTTCTCCTTCGAGCTTCGGCTCGATGAGCCCCTCAAAAGTCTCTTCATTATTTTCTGAAATATTCTGAAATTTTTAGTAACTTCAAACAAAAGTGAACCAACTTCAATAAAACTAATAGCAACTACTCCTACAAGTGCCTAGAACCTATATCAAGCATTAGAACTACTTGGAACCGTATAAATTTGACATGCAAGCTCAAGAACATGGTCACCTATGCAGCATAAATTTGCAATTAATAAAGCACTAGAACAAAAACTAATTGGACCAATGGAGGAGTCACATACCAAGGAATAATCTCCCCAAGCAGTTTTGCGAGAGGTGCTTTGAGCAAGGAGATCGAAAATCACAGCAAAGTGGGCTGGAACTCGTGCTTGAGTTGGGTTTTCGTGTTTGTGGGAGGAAGAAGAAGAGGATGGGTGCAGGAATAAGTAGAGGACGGCCACCGTGGGCTCACGTGGCAGGGGGGCGCGCCCAGGGGGGGTAGGGCGCGCCCTCCACCCTCGTGGCCAGGTGGCAGCTCCCCCCGCGGTGATTTTTGCACCATAAATCCTCAAATATTCCCGAAAAAATCATATTAAATTGGCATGTCATTCTGAGGACTTTTATTTTCAGGATATTTTTATATTGCACGGATAAATCAGGAAACAGACAGAAAATACTATTTTTACTTTATTTCAACTAAATAACAGAAAATATAGAGAGGGTACAGAAAGTTGTGCTTCTAGTTTCATCCATCTCATGCTCATCAAAAGGAGTTCACTAACAAGGTTGATCAAGTCTTGTTAACAAACTCATTCCGATTGACATGAAACCGGAGAAATTTCGAATAACACTAGGTTACCTCAACGGGGATATGCACATCCCCAATAATAAGTATATCATATTTCTTTTTCACAATAGGAAGAGGAAATTCAAACCTCCAAATATAATCGATGGAATTTTTCCAATAGAGTTGATACTATGAACTTGAGGTTGTTTCCTCGGAAAGTGTACCGTATGCTCATTACCATTAACATGAAAAGTGACATTGCCTTTGTTGCAATCAATAACAGCCCCTGCAATATTAAGAAAAGGTCTTCCAAGAATAATAGACATACTATCATCCTCGGGAATATGAAGAATAACAAAGTCCGTTAAAATAGTAACGTTTGCAACCACAACAGGCACATCCTCACAAATGCCGACATGTATAGCAGTTGATTTATCAGCCATTTACAAAGATATTTCAGTAGGTGTCAACTTATTCAAGTCAAGTCTATGATATAAAGAGAGAGGCATAACACTAACACCGGCTCCAAGATCACATAAAGCAGTTTTAACATAATTTCTTTTAATGGAGCATGGTATAGTAAGTACTCCTGGATCTCCAAGTTTCTTTGGGATTCCACCCTTAAAAGTATAATTAGCAAGCATGGTGGAAATTTCAGCTTCCGGTATCTTTCTCTTATTTGTAACAATATCTTTCATGTACTTAGCATAAGGATTCATTTTGAGCATATCAGTCAATTGCATACGCAAAAAGATAGGTCTAATCATTTCAGCAAAGCACTCAAAATCCTCATCATCCTTTTTATTGGATGGTTTGGGAGGAAAAGGCATGGGTTTCTGAACCCATGGCTCTCTTTCTTTACCATGTTTCCCAACAACTAAGTCTCTCTTATCATAACGTTGATTCTTTGATTGTGGGTTATCAAGATCAACAGCAGGTTCAACTTCTACATCATTATCGTTACTAGGTTGAGCATCATCATGAACATCATCATTAACATTTTCACTAGGTTCATGTTCATTACCATATTGTGTTTCAGCATCAGACATAGATATATCATTTGGATTCTCAGGTGGTTCAGCAATAGGTTCACTAGAAGTTTGCAAATTCCTATCATTTTTCTTTTTCTTCCTTTTAGAAGAACTAGGTGCATCAATATTATTTCTCTAAGAATCTTTCTCAATTCTCTTAGGGTGGCCTTCAGGATAGAAAGGTTCCTGAGTCATTCTACCAGTTCTAGTAGCCATTCTAACAGCATAATCATTTTTCTTACTATTCATTTCATCGAGCAATTCTTTTTGAGCCTTAAGTACTTGTTCCATTTGAGTGGTAACCATAGAAGCATGTTTGCTAGCAAGTTTAAGTTCACCTCTAATATTAGCCATATAATAACCCAAGTGTTTAATCATATAAGCATTTTGTTTTAATTCTCTACCAAAATAAGCATTGAAGTCTTCTTGCTTAAACATAAAGTTATCAAACTCATCCAAGCACTGACTAGCGATTTTAGTAGGAGGGATTTCAGCTTTGTCATATCTATAGAGAGAATTTACCTTTACTACCTGTGTCCGGTTATCGGGATCGGGAGGTTCTTCAATAAATAAAGGATTAAGATCATATGTTTCTTCAATAGGCGGTAAATTAAGACCATGTATTTCTTCAATAGGAGGTAAGTTCTTAACATCTTCAGCTTTAATACCTTTTTCTTTCATAGATTTCTTTGCCTCTTGCATATCTTCGGGACTGAGAAATAGAACACCTCTTTTCTTTGGAGTTGGTTTAGGAATAGGATCATTAATTGGAGCAGGAACTGGTTCAGGAGCTGGCTCAGGAGGTGCCCAATTATTTTCATTTGTCAACATATTATTCAATAGAATTTCGGCTTCATCCGGTGTTCTTTCCGTGAAAAGAGAACCAGCACAACTATCCAGGTAATCTCTGGAAGCATCGGTTAGTCCATTATAAAAGATATCAAGTATTTCATTTTTCTTAAGAGGATGGTCAGGCAAAGCATTAAGTAACTTGAGAAGCCTCCCCCAAGCTTGTGGGAGACTCTCTTCTTTAATTTGCACAAAGTTGTATATTTCCTTTAAAGCAGCTTGTTTCTTATGAGCAGGGAAATATTTAGCAGAGAAGTGATAAATCATATCCTGGGGACTACGCACACAACCAGGATCAAGAGAATTAAACCATATCTTAGCATCACCCTTTAATGAGAACGGAAATATTTTGAGCATATAAAAGTAGCGGGATCTCTCATCATTAGTAAACAGGGTGGCTATATCATTTAATTTAGTAAGATGTGCCACAACAGTTTCAGATTCATAGCCATGAAAAGGATCAGATTCAACCAAAGTAATTATATCAGGATCAACAGAGAATTCATAATCCTTATCGGGAACATAGATAGGCGAAGTAGCAAAAGCGGGGTCAGGCCTCATTTTATCTTTAAGAGATTCTTCGTTCCATTTAATTAATAGCCTTTTAAGTTCATGACGATCTCTGCAAGATAAAACAACGGCAGAAGATTCGTATCAAAAACATAACCCTCAGGAATAATAGGCCTATCTTCATCATCACTTTCATCATTATAATAAGATTCAATAATTTCTTTCTCTGTAGCCCTAGCAATTTGTTCGTCAAGAAATTCACTAAGGGGCACAGTAGTATCAGGCATAGCAGAAGTGGCATCATCAATAACATGCGACATATCAGAACGAATAGCAGAAGCAGGTTTAGGTGTCGCAAGCTTACTCATAACAGAAGGTGAATCAAGTGCAGAGCTAGATGGCAGTTCCTTACCTCCCCTCGTAGTTGAGGGATAAATTGTTGTGTTAGCGTCTTTCAAGTTCTTCATAGTGTCTAGCAGATATAAATCCCACGTGACTCAAAGAATAGAGCTATGCTCCTCAGCAACGGTGCCAGAAAAAGGTCTTGATAACCCACAAGTATAGGGGATCGCAACAGTTTTCGAGGGTAGAGTATTCAACCCAAATTTATATATTCGACACAAGGGGAGCCAAAGAATATTCTCAAGTATTAGCAGCTGAGTTGTCAATTCAACCACACCTGGATAACTTAGTATCTGCAGCAAAGTGTTTAGTAGCAAAGTAATATGATAGTGGTGATAACGGTAACAAAAGAGTAAAGAAAGCAAATTAATATTTTTGGTATTTTGTAGTGATTGTAACAATAGCAACGGGAAAGTAAATAAGCGTAAACCAGTATATGGAAAGCTCATAGGCATCGGATCAGTGATGGATAATTATGCCGGATGCGGTTCATCATGTAACATAGGGTGACACAGAACTAGCTCCAATTAATCAATGTAATGTAGGCATGTATTCCGAATATAGTCATACGTGCTTATGGAAAAGAACTTGCATGACATATTTTGTCCTACCCTCTCGTGGCAGCGGGGTCCTAATGGAAACTAAGGGATATTAAGGCCTCCTGTCGGTGTCGAAACCGGAGGATCTCGGGTAGGGGGTCCCGAACTGTGCGTCTAGGCGGATGGTAACAGGAGACAAGGGACACGATGTTTTTACCAGGTTGGGCCCTCTCGATGGAGGTAAAACCCTACTCTGCTTGATTAATATTGATGATATGGGTAGTACAAGAGTAGATCTACCACGAGATCGAGAGGCTAAACCCTAGAAGCTAGCCTATGGTATGATTGTTGTTAGTCCCACGGACTAAAACCCTCCGGTTTATATAGACACCGGAGAGGTTAGGGTTACATAGAGTCGGTTACAAATGGGAGGAGATCTACATATCCGTATCGCCAAGCTTGCCTTCCACGCCAAGGAAAGTCCCATCCGGACACGGGATGAAGTCTTCAATCTTGTATCTTCATAGTCCAGAGTCGGCCAAAGGGTATAGTCCGCCATCCCGACACCCCTAATCCGGGACTCCTCGGTAGCCCTGAACCAGGCTTCAATGACGACGAGTCCGGCGCGCAGATTGTCTTCAACATTGCAAGGCCGGTTCCTCCTCCGAATACTTCATAGAAGATTTTGAACACAAGGATAGTGTCTGGCTCTGTAAAATAAGTTCCACATACCACCGTAGAGAGAATAATATTTACACAAATCCAATCTGTTGACGTATTTCGCAGCGTGACGTCACACCACGGCCAAGACTTTATTCGAATCATTTTTACTGTCCCACCTCAGCGCACTTAGCGAGGCGGTTTCCTCGGCACGTCTTGTCAAAGTAGAGATCGTGTCCCCTTATTCCGGGATTCTCATCAATACGGGCGTGGGTAACCCAACCGTGCCATTAATTCTGGCGCTTGGGAGATAGCGAGTTTTACCCGGCTGGTGGGGGCACATAGTTTCGTCGCCCATATAAGGGATAAGGATCCCCCTTTTCCATCTACGCCTTCTTCCTCCTTTGCCTATCCATTTTAGCGCATTCGAGCTCCAGCGCCCAAGTCCGCACATCCCACCTCAACCTTCTCCAGCAATGTCCGGAGCAGGAGGCAAGTGGATGGTCTCCTCCGTCACGGAGGACACATCGAGAAGTCGAGGGAGGCGGATACTTGTCTCACGACATCAGCGCACGGCTCCCGGACAAGGGCAGCTCATCCCCACCCCGGGCCCCATGAGAGGCGGTGTTCCTCACCCATTTCCTCCGTGGACTAGGTTTCCACTTCACCCATTTGTCCGGGGACTCATGTTCTACTACGGCCTGGATTTCCACGATCTGGCCCTGAACTTCATCCTCAACATCTCGACGTTCATCATCGTGTGCAAGGCCTTCCTCTGCATCCAACCCCACTTCGGCTTATGGCTGAAGACCTTCAATGTCAAACTGAAGGTAGTGGGCGGCCGCCAAGCGGAGTGCAGAGGCGCCTTGGTGGGCAAGATGCCCAACGTTACATGGCTCGAGAGCTCCTTCGTGGAGACCATAAAGGGGTGGCAATCGGGGTGGTTCTACATCACCGAGAGTGTGACCCTGAATGGGCAGCGGCCCCCGAATTCCGATCTGGCATCCCTACACGGCTCACCTCCTGGAAAGAGACGGGCCTGTCGTGGGGTAATTCGGAAGAGCTGACCGGACTCCAAACCTGTGTCCAAAACCTGGTGAACAAGAAGCTCAAACTTTTCAACGTAGTCCAGGTCATGCTCATCCGCCGGATCCTCCCGTGCCAACAACGGGCTTTCAGCTTGTGGGAGTTTGATCTCGCACAACACGAACCCTGAGCAGGCTCTTCGATACTACGTACGAAGACGCCTGGAAGGTGCTGTTCAAAGGCGCCGAGGCTCCCGCATCCGCTATCGAGGATCGCGGATTCAGCGCGTAGCATCAAGCCAACGCGGTAAGCTATTTTACCCTTTACAGGATACTTGTTTTTCATAGTTTGACTCTATGCGGGATCTAAACTCCCCTTCCTTTGACAGGATTGGCAGAAGACGTCCGAGCAGATTGACTGTCCGGCTCCCTTGCCAGAAGACCCAACGGACGCCCGCTGACGGGGCTGCTGGCTCCGGCACCTTACATGGTGCGGAGAAAAACTAAGAAGAAGGCCACGGGAACTCGAAGAGTTCCGGTGCTGCGATGTCGGACTCATCGTCCGATGACTCGAGGCGGACTCCTCCAGAAAACGAGGAGGAGGAAAAGGTCTCTCCCAGCCGGGGAGAGAAGAAAAGGAAGGCCGCCCAAGCGGGGGCGGAGGGTCAGAAGGAAGGACCCTTCCTCCGGACTACTCCACCAATGCCGACGACGGCGAAGAGGAGTGGCCATCCAGGGCCAAGCCCCTGGCAAAATCGTAAGTATCCGGATACCAGAATAACTCATGGCGTTCCTTTGTTGCACAGTATCTTCTGACGCCGAATATAATCATGCAGTCCGCCCCGAGCCCAGGTCGGCGTGTCGTCGAGTGGTTCCTTAAGCTCGTCGGATGTGAATAGCACTTCACTTCCGGCCGTCTCCTCCCCTTGCGCTACGGATGATGCCGAGGTGGAGTCCCAAAAGGGTCCAAGCTAGGAGGAGGTGGTCCTGGAGGCGCCGCAAGGCGACCTCCCGGACTCCAAGCGCAAAGGGACAAAACCCCAAGAGCTCCAAGTCCGGCCTGGGCGGCACCGCCCGGAACCTTCAGTGGTTCCGAGTCAGCTGGCGCCCCTAGTAAGAAGGGCAAGCCTACGGCGCGGTGACCTCCGTCAACGGAGGCACGGATAATCTCTTGGAGGTGCTTAACGGCGCCTCCATCGACGCGAGCACCGCACTATTATGAGTGTGGTGATCTAGAAGGTTCAGTCCGCCAAGAGCGGGTTGGTGAAGCTCATGCCAGCCTTCTTCTGGCTTTGAGGTATGTATTTAAGATATGTAAAAATATTACCGCATAGGCAGTAGCACGATGCTCAGTTTGGTGTTGGAAAGAAAAGCCGGCGAGGATCAAAAATATATGCAGGAGTCTAACATAAGTATGTCAATATGGGAATGCAGGCTGCGCTGCTGACCTCTGCCGCACTGATGCGGAGGTCGATGCATTGAAGCAGAGCCTCGAGCGGTCCGAGAACGAGCTCGGCCTTGCCAAGAAGCAGCTCGAGGATAAGGAAGGTAAGTGATACCTTATGTAAGTATATAAAAAAGATGTGGTTGCAAAAAATTACAGGACCAACGTGAGTATTACAGGGGCCACAACCGAGGTGGCGACCACGAAGAAAGCGCTGTCAAGGTCAAGACAATGCAGCCACAGGAATGCGCCCGGCGAAAAGCAGGAGGAGGCGGGTGGCGGAGGTGCAGCAGGGCTCAGGATCTCGTGAAAACATGAGAGCTTGGAGCTTGACTCAAGACTTCGAGTCTGAGCTTGCCTCGGCTCTTGAGGCGCCAAATCTGCTAAGGCCGAAGCCCAAAAGGCCCTCCAGGAAATTGAGGCGATGAAGAAGATAGCGGCGGGTAAGGCATTCTTTATGCAAAGCAAGTACATGAAAGTGAATTACTTGTTACTTACCCGAGTCCGGAGCTCTCCAGGAGCATTCGTAGATCTGCCCCGCAGTGTGTATGATGTTGCCGCCTACTACCAGGCCAAGGAGGGGAGCTCGACGGAGAAGGTATTCTGGTCTCAGTATGCTGAGGCCGGACACTCGGTGCCCTTGAGCGACCAGCTGAAGCAACTGGTCAAGCTCCACAAGGTCGCCGAACAGGCCATGAAGGGCCTTATAGTCCGGCTATGGCCTGGGGAGGTCATGCCTGGGAGCTACTTTGGGCTGGTGAGGCGGCTGGCGGATGCCTGTCCACGACTTGAAGTCATCAAGCGCTCTGTATGCATCGAAGGCGCCCGTAGGGCCCTTGCCCGTGCTAAAGTGCACTGGGGCAAGATGGATGTTGAGAAGCTGGTGACGGGTGGGCCACCGCAGGGCAAGGAGCATCGTAAGCCCGAGATGTATTATGAGGGCGTCCTGAAGGGTGCCCGCCTTGTGGCGGATGAATGTTCCAAAGATGTAATTTTTGAGTAAACTCGCATTTGTGATCTGTCGCTGAAAACTTGTTCATATCGCTAAGCAACGCTTTTGAATTTAAAATATTACCTTCTGTGCGGCCGTTTATTAAATTTGAGAGATGGCGAGTCGTCGGCTTCGCCCGTGCCACAGTCTTTGGGGTGTTAGGGATAAACTTGGCGCTCTTTTCCCATTCTTGTGTCCTTTGAGGAGGCGCTCAACACAGCGAACAAAGGCAATCAGACTATAATGCTTGAACACTCTCACTCAGCCATAGAATTCTATAATTTTAAATTTAGTGAAGCCTAGTATTCGGAAGACCGAGTTGAGGCGCTATCACGCCTAGGCCGGACAAAGCCGACTCCTCACTCTAGCGACATAAGTCTTTAGGGACTCAAAGCCTCTCGAACAGCGACCAGCTCTCGCCCTATCATGACGGTCAGTTTTAGCTTTCTCCGAGGTGCTTAGCCCAGCTCAACTGGGCACAATCGCGAGTGGTTCTCCCGGCGCTACCTTAACCGATATAGCGGGCGTAAGGTACCAAAACATGGGAGCTAGGCAAACCCAACTATTGACCCAAGACATGATTCGGAGCCGATGCATATAATGCTATAAGTTCGGGGCGCCGCACTTGTGAAAGTGTTTGGACTTATGACACCGTATGTTGGGGTACTTAAGCCCCTGGTGTATTTGGCCGTACCAAAGTGTACAGGTGCAACATGTCATTAATGAACATATATAGATAAAAAAGGGAATGCAATAATAGACAAAAGCTATGTATTGTTTATTCGAAAAGGCTGTGGTAAAAGCAGGACGATACAAATAGTGCGATAAGCAAGAGATGGGACTATTTGACATGTCCCCCTCCAGGGGCGAGCTGCGGGATGATATGTGAAACAAGTATACTGCTCGTTATAGAGACCACCTGGACACTCGACGTAGCTTTCTGCCTCCCTGGCTGTTGCATCGTGTGTTCGGCGATTGTACTGCCGGACAGGTCTTCCGTGGAGTGGGGTCCTGAAAGTAAGAAAAAGAATGAAAAAATCAGGAGCCCCTAGTGCTGTTGAGCCGCATTTTGGGCATGCCGTGGTCGTGCCCCTCCCCCTATGCCCATGGTATTTCCAGAGCGTAGTTATGTACGCGTAGTACTAGTTTCGTAATTTCGCGAGGGCTGGGGTTGGGGCCGCATTGCTACGCTTGCTCGAAACGTTCCTGGCGGTCTTGTTGTAGGTTACTCCGGGCGTGCTTGACGGTGTCCGGACGTTTAATAGCCGGACTGGAGAATTGCCTTGAGAGGCTGCTTTGTACTTCCGCCGCGAGGGCCGCCGTATGCTCCTCCATTCGGAGAGAGCGTTCAGTGTTTCCATTGATTGTAATGACTCCTCGAGGGCCTGGCATCTTGAGCTTGAGGTATGCGTAGTGCGGCACCGCATTGAACTTTGCAAATGCGGTTCGTCCGAAAGCGATGCATGATAGCCACTGCGAGCGGGACTATGTCGAAGATTAACTCCTCACCGGAAATTATCCGGGGATCCGAAGACCACCTCAAGTGTAACCGAGCACTGTCTGGTTGGCCTATACACGGTATGGCGCCTTTAAAGGTCGTATTTGTGGGTTTAATCCTTGAGGATCTATGCCCATTTTTATGCGGTATCTGATAAAGCGAGTTCGAGGCTGCCGCCGTCCATAAGGACTCTAGTGAGGTGAAATCCGTCAATGATTGGGTCTAGAACCTGTCTGGCGAATCCGCCATGGCGGATGCTAGTGGGTGGTCCTTCGATCAAAAGTGATCGGGCAGGAGGACCATGGGTTGAACTTTGGGGCGGCTGGCTCCAACGCATATCGTCCACGAGTGCGCTTTCGCTCCCTTTTGGGGATGTGGGTTGCGTATATCATGTTCACCATCCACACTTGTGGGGAAGCCCTTCATCCCCTATTGTTCGGCGGGGCTCCTCCTCGTCATCGCTATACAGCCCCTTGTCTCTGTTTTCGCACTTAACTTGCCTGCTGCTTGAACACCCAACAATCCTGTTGGTGTGATTGGCTAGTTTTAAAGTGCCGTGTATCGCACGAGCGATCAGTATTCGGTCCAAAGCTATGGGCCCGGAGTATTTCTTTTAAATGGCTTTTCCGTTGACGGGTTTAGAGCCTCTGAATCCGGCATTAGCTATCATATCCTCGGCATTATCGCCGTTAAAGCGGCGCTTGTGCTTGTTGCGACGCGACCTGCCATTGCTGTCCTTGGTATCCAAATTACAGGCTCTTGGTCATGTTCTTACTACGAGCTAGCCAGCTGTCTTCTCCAGCATAAGCGGGTCATGAGTGTTGTGAGGGCTGCCATGGATTTTGGCTTTTCTGTCCTAGGTGCCGGAAAGCCACTCGTCCGGATGTTATGTTTGAAGTCTGCAAGGGCCTCTGCGTCCGGACGATCGACTATTTGATTTTTCTTGGTTAGGAACCGTGTCCGAAATTATGCGGCGATTCCTCTGGCTGCTGAATTATGTGGCTTAGGTCATTGGCGTCGGTGGTCGCACATAGGTGCCCTGGAAATTGTCGAGGAATGCAGCTTCCAGGTCCTCCCAACAACCAATTGATTCTGCTGGCAAGATGTTAAGCCAATGCCGAGCTGGTCCTTTAAGCTTGAGCGGGAGGTATTTGATGGCGTGTAGATCATCACTGCGGGCCATGTGGATATGAAGGAGATAATCCTCGATCCATACCGCATGATCTGTTGTGCCATCGTATGTTTCGATGTTTACGGGTTTGAAACCCTCGGGGATTTGATGATCCATTACTTCATCTGTGAAGCATAGTGGGTGTGCGGCGCCTCCGTACTGGGCTATATCACGACGTAGCTCAAACGAGCTTTGTCTACTTTGTTCGGCCCGGCCGGATTTACCATATCTCGCAGGTCTGGCGCATTTCCTCGTGCCTTGGTGTTCTTTCAGCGACGCCGGGGTGCGGCTTGAGTGGAGGGCCGAGAGGCCTCTCTGTCGCGGCCACGAGGTGGCCGAGAGGCCGCATCATGCGCTGGTGATGTAGGTCTAGGTGCTTCCTCCTCTAATCGGGGTAGCAGCCTGCGTTTTGGGTATCTCTTGGAGGGGCGTTCGAGTTCGTACTCTTCGGCCGCAAGGACTTCAGTCCATCTGTCGGCTAGCAAGTCTTGGTCAGCTCTAAGCTGTTGCTATTTTTTCTTGAGGCTGCTCGCCGTGGCCATAAGCCTGCGTTTGAAATGCTCTTGTTTGACAGGATCCTCAGGCACGACAAATTCGTCATCGTTGAGGCTTGCCTCGTCTTCGGAGGGAGGCTTGTAATTATCGTCCTCTACCTCTTTCTCTGCCGCTCTCTCATGAGGGCTGGTTTCACCATCCTCCCGTGCTGAATCCTGCTGGAGGGGGTTGTCTTCGGCACTGTCCAGGGTGTTATTGTCTCCCGTGCCGGAATCACCATTTTTGCTTTGGCAGGATTTAGAGCGGCGCCGCTGAGCCGGCGCTTAGGCTGCTTCTTGGAGGGGTCATACTCCGTTGTTCCAACGCCGTTCCCTTCTTTTGGGGTGTCCACCATGTATATGTCATACGACGAGGTGGCCTTCCAGTTCCCTGTAGGCGCTGGTTCTTGGTCTTCTCCTGCATCGGCTTCCATACCGTCGATGTCATGGTCGAAGTCGAGCATGTCGGTTAAATCATCGGCAGTGGCTCTGAAGTGGGTGGTGGGTGGGCTTTGAATTTCTTTGTCCTCCGCATCCCAACCTTGTTGACCATAGTCCGGCCAGGGCTCTCGATAAAGAGAGACTTTAGTGAATTCAAAATGTTCGAAGGGCGAGTCTTTGAAAAGATGTCGCGGCGGTGAACTCCATGATCGGCACCCAATCGGATTCGATTGGCAGCGTATGAAGGTTAGTCCGGAGGAGTCCGCACCTTGGAGTCTAAGCCGCAAAGGACAAGGCTGGTGTTCGGCTCGATCGCCGTGAGATTGCAGCCCCGAGGCGGTGTCCAGCCACCCATCCACGATTAGCGCGATCGGCTCGGTGAGGTCGGGCGGACACGGTGCGACCTCTAGGGCACTGTTCGCGGCAGAGCTAGATCATGCCCATCGTAATGTGATCTTGGCGCTCGGCTGTAGCTCAAACCCGTCGAAGATCAAGTCTCCGTGGGCGTCCACTGTGTAGTTCAAACTTCCAAATCGACCTCATGGCGGGCGTAGCTTCGATCTGCTCCGGATGGCCAGCGAATTGGCCCGCAGATGCAAAGCCGCGAATCGAAGATCTATCCGGGAGAAAAGTCTCACCCTGGACCGCATCGTTGTTGATGATCGGAGGAGCCATCGGGCCTAAAGATGGCGACACGAGGAACTCTCAATGAAAGCACCAATGTCGGTGTCAAAACCGCGGATCTCGGTAGGGGTCCCGAGCGTGCGTCTAGGCGGATGGTAACGAAGACAAGGGACACGATGTTTTACCCAGGTCCGAGCCCTCTCGATGGAGGTAAAACCCTACTCCTGCTTGATTAATATTGATGATATGGGTAGTACAAGAGTAGATCTACCACGAGATCGAGAGGCTAAACCCTAGAAGCTAGCCTATGGTATGATTGTTGTTAGCCCCTACGGACTAAAACCCTCCGGTTTATATAGACACCGGAGAGGGTTAGGGTTACATAGAGTCGGTTACAAATCGGAGGAGATCTACATATCCGTATCGCCAAGCTTGCCTTCCACGCCAAGGAAAGTCCCATCCGGACACGGGACGAAGTCTTCAATCTTGTATCTTCATAGTCCAGAAGTCCGGCCAAAGGTTATAGTCCGGCCATCCGGACACCCCCTAATCCAGGACTCTCTCACCTCCTTTTAATAGAGAACCAAAACAAAGCATTAGCACATAGTGAATACATGAACTCCTCAAACTATGGTCATCACCGGGAGTGGTCCTGATTATTGTCACTTCGGGGTTGCCGGATCATAACACATAGTAGGTGACTATAGACTTGCAAGATAGGATCAAGAACTCACATATATTCATGAAAACATAATAGGTTCAGATCTGAAATCATGGCACTCGGGCCCTAGTGACAAGCATTAAGCATAGCAAAGTCATAACAACATCAATCTCGAGAACATAGTGGATACAAGGGATCAAACCTAACAAAACTAACTTCGATTACATGATAAATCTCATCAACCCATCACCATCCAGCAAGCCTACGATGGAATTACTCACACGGCGGTGAGCATCATGAAATTGGTGATGGAGGATGGTTGATGATGACGACGGCGGCGAATCCCCCTCTCCGGAGCCCGAGCGGACTCGAGATCAGCCCTCCAGAGAGGTTTTAGGGCTTGGCGGCGGCTCCGTGTCGTTAAACCCGATGATTTCTTCTCCTTGATTTTTTTTCTCCTGAAAGCAAATATATAGAGTTGGAGTTGGCGTCGGGAGGAGCCTCGGGGGCCACGAGTGAGGCGCGCCCCACCCTCATGGACAGGGTGTGGGCCCCTGGTCTTCATCTTTAGCGATGATTTTTATTATTTATTATAAGATATTCCGTGGAGTTTCAGGTCATTCGAGAACTTTTGTTTTTGCACATAAAACAACATCATGGCAATTCTTTGAAAACAGCGTCGGTCGAGTTAGTTCCATTCAAATCATACAAGTTAGAGTCCAAAACAAGGGCAAAAGTGTTTGGAAAAGTAGATACGACGGAGACGTATCAAGGAGCTGAAGCCTGGAGTTGCACAGTCGGAGCAGGAGCTTGAGCATTCGACGCCGAAGGTTGATCAATCAACACCGAATCGGCAAAAGAAACAGAAGTCCAAACTGGATCACCAAGTTGTTGAATGACTGGTTCTGGTGCTGATGTCAAGTGAGACACTTTGCTGGTAGGCGCCTTCTTGCTCAAAGTCCTGCCCCTTCTCCCTGTGTTCTTTTGTGGCACTTCTTCATGGTCATCGTCGTCTAGAAGTTCAATAACATTTGGTGGCACTACAAAACACTCGACCGTAAGAATTCAGTCGACCGTCAGAACATTTGGCAAAGTAAGAGCATGTCTATGGAGCTGTACCTGCTCGAGAAGTGGCCGCATCTGCAGTTTCCTCGTCATCTTGCTCCTTGTCAATATCCATGGACGTCCCAGAAGTAGCAACACTGGTAGCTCCAAAAATTACTCGGTTAAGCAAGCGAATGAGTCGACAATAACATAGAAGACAAAGAGAAGAAACATAACACTTACGCAGAAGCAACTGGAACGTCCACCTAGATCTTGGGAAGAGCCTTCCGGGGCTTCAGGGGCACAACCTTGGGCTGCTTTGCAGCCTTCTCCGACGGATCTGGAGTCGAAGTCCGAGTGCGCTTTGGAACTTGCATGCTTGGCGAAGCTACTTTGCCGCGCGCACCCGCAGGATCATGCGACTGCTTGGAACGCCGCTCAGATCAAGGTGGCGAGTTGACTTCTTCACTTTTGCTAGAATCCTCGCTGCCTCCCTCACTGTCATCTCCAGATTCCCAGTCGGTGCTTCCATCTTCGCTCTCCTCTCCCTCCGAGAGATGTTCCCCGTTTGGCATCGAGTACATCTTGGTATAAATCTGCAAGGCACAAGTCAACAAAAATCAATCAGATTCAAGAGCAATTGCAATTCAAGAGAAGAAAACACACGGAATTTTGGGCCTGACCTCTTCCGGCACATGGTTGGTGTCGAATGGTTGAACCCTCCTGGACCCCCTCGGGTTATCCTTGTTTCCGGTAATGCTCCTCAGCCACTGAGCCACCATCTCCTCGGTGACCTCCTCTGGGTGGACCCGAGCGGTGTCTCCAGGGCCCGAGTACATCCACAGTGGGTGATCACGGACTTGAAGAGGCTGGATGCATCGACTGAGGAACAACTCCAACAGATCCATGCCAGTCACACCCTCCCGGACTAAGTTAACAACATGGTCGACTAAAAGAGACACCTCGCCTTTCTCCTCTGGGGTCACAGTCAATGAAGAAGGTTGGCGGAGTCGCTCCATAGTGAAAGGGGGGAGACCGGTCGATTGACCAGGAGTCGGGACGTCTTTGCAGTAGAACCAGGTCGACTGCCATCCTCGGACTGACTCGGGAAGGTTCATGGAAGGAAAAGTGCTTATACCCCTATTTTGGATTCCTAAACCCCCGCACATCTGGATGACATGCGTCTTCTCTTCAGTCGGATTTGCCTTCTTCACCGACTGAGAACGACAAGTGAATATGTGTTTAAACAGACCCTAGTGTGGTTGACAGCCCAAGAAATTTTTGCATAGCGAGATGAACGCGGCAAGGTACGTGATTGTGTTTGGGGTAAATGGTGAATTTGAGCACCAAAAAAGTTCAAGAAACCCCTAAAGAATGGATGCGGGGGAAGAGAAAGACCTCGATCGACATGGGTGGTGAGGAGGACACTCTTACCCTCGCGCGGCTGGGGCTCAGATTCCCCCTCCGGTAACCTCCAAGACCCAACAGCAATCATGCCGTCCTCGACGAGCCTCTCCAAATCTTCCCGCTCGACGGTGGAGTAGATCCAGTCCCCCTGGATCCAACCAGGTGGCAAACCGGACCGCGATGACGTCCCCCAAGCCATCTTCTTGCCTTTCGCCATCGCCATCGCCTTCTTCACGTGCTCCAAGGCCGCCGTCTTGTCCTTCACCATGGCCGCGGAATACGGACGAGCCGAGCGGAGGCGTCGAGAGCAGAGGAAGACGCGATGGAGAAGCAGAGGAGGAAGAGATTGAATGAGGTGCACTGTACCTTGCATCGGCCTCGACGCCTTTTATGGACCTGCTTCCGAGTGGCTGACCCATGGGCCCAAGCAATCCTATCAAATCCATAGCAGTCGCTCACCGATCGTGGCAAAAAGGTGGGCGCCAAAAATCGGCGCCCTGTCTACCCACTCGATTATGACACGCTCCATCCCGCGTGCTTCTCCAAAATTTTGAATCCCGTGAGATCTGGGAACCGTGGAGCAACCAATCGCGCCCAGGATTTCACACCATAACAACACTTGAAGATCATCAACATAATTCACTCAATGACCTCTGAATTGATCAAGGCGACTGAAACAAGGTTAAAGCTTCAACATGATTTCCAGACTCAAGTGAAATGCCTCCGAAGCATGGAATCGAGTCGGAACCAACTTACACCCTTCTTCACTCGGACCTTAATCCATTCGGGGGCTAATGACGATGACATGTACCTAGGGTAGGGTCATAGGCCTGACCTAGGCGCCCTACCCAAGGACACTGCCCTAGAGTCAAGAACATTCAAAACACAACAGAAGATACCGACTGAAATCACCTTGGAGTGCAATCCACTCGACCAGATATGCCACTCGGATACCCCAATTCCACTCGACCATACGAAGAATCACTCGGAGTACAGAAGATCTAAAGCCGCCCTAGGATGGCAACGGTCATGCGTTCACTCTATAGTCTTAAAGGTCATTTATACTCCTTTATAGCTAGCGTTACCAGTAACACCTTCTCTTAACGTACATTGAACCCTGTGTAACTGAGGGCTGGAGGGGTCCGGCGCACTCTATATAAGCCACCCCCTCCTCTGGCACAAGGGTTTGCACCCCCTGTAACTCTCACGCATAATCCAGTCGACTAAGCCTCCGGACACCAAGACGTAGGGCTATTACTTCCTCCGAGAAGGGCATGAACTCGTAAACCTTGCGTGCACAACCTCGCCGTATCTAGGGTCTTGCCTCCTCCTACGTACCCCCTATTCTTACTGTCAGACTTGCTCCCAAGACAGGGCCCACAGGCCTCCCCTCTAGCACTTCCTTGGCTCCCAAGTTGTCTTCTAGGCAGAAAAAAATCTCCAAAAAGTTTCGTTGCGTTTGGACTCCGTTTGATATATGGATATTCTGCGAAGTAAAAAACAAGCAAAAAACAACAGCTGGCACTTGGCACCATGTCAATAGGTTAGTCCCAAAAAATGATATAAAGTTGCTATAAACTGAATATAAAACATCCAAGAATGATAATATAACAGCATGGAACAGTAAAAAATTATAGATACATTGGAGACGTATCACACTGCCCGAGGCATTCATATATAGTCATATTTTTCTAGATATATCGAGTTGTAATATTGAGTTGTAAGTAAATAAAAGTGTGATGATCATCATTATTAGAGCATTGTCCCGGTGATGAAATAATAAAAAAGGGAGGCCAAAAAGATCCCAACAAATGAGAGAGGCCAGAAAGAGCCCTACAAAAAACATGAATAAAAGAAAAAAGAGAAAAAAGAGAAAAAAGAGAGAAGGGGCAATGTTACTACCTATCCTTTTCCACACTTGTGCTTCAAAGTAGCACCGTGTTTTTCATATAGAGAGTCTCCTATGTTGTCACTTTCATATACTAGTGGGAATTGTTCATTATAGAACTTGGCTTGTATATTCCGATGATGGGCTTCCTCAAATGCCCGAGGTATTCATGAGCAAGCAAGTTGGATGCACACCCACTTAGTTTTCAATTTGAGCTTTCATACACTTATAGCTCTTAGTGCATCCGTTGCATGGCAATCCTTACTCCTTGCATTGACATCAATTGATGGGCATCTCCATAGCCCATGGATTAGTCGTGTCCAAGTGAAACTATCTTCCGTGTATTATCCATATTAACCTCCACCACCATACTCTTTCCAACCATACTGCTATATCCATGGCTTGCGCTCATGTATTGCATAGGAGTTAAAAAAGCTAAAGCACGTTAAAAAGTATGAATCAGTTGTTTGGCTGACACCGGGGTACATGATAAATACTCTGTGTTACGAAGATGGAGCATTACAAGGCTATATGATTTTGTAGGGATAGTGTTCTTTAGCATTTTTATTCTGAAAGAGATGATTGTTTGTTGGGATGCCTGAGTATTGATGTCTTTATGTCAAATTATAGACTATTTCTCTAAATCACTCGTGTCTTAATATTCATGCCATGATTAGATTATATGATCAAGATTATGCTAGGTAGCAAT